>PVIC010017819.1:0-32296 GCA_004025085.1 Thryonomys swinderianus
CTACCCACCCACCCCTCCTCACCCCCTTTATACATGCTCTTTTATTTTCTTTTTGTATCGTATTTATTCTTTCCCCTCATCACATTCCCACACCAAGTTTCCTATAGAAATTTTGCACTCTATAAAAGCTGTCATACTTTCTAAAGCTCATTTGCATCTACAGGTGTTCATGTCAAAGAGAAGATATACTAATAAGTGAAATCAATAGATCTGTAATTCATTTTTAATTTATCACCTCTTCAGATTTGGATATTTTCAAATGCCACAAGTCACCCTTGTACATAGAAGGGAAGTGAAGCTAATTATGTAAGAAAAAGTTTAAATTTTGAAAATTATATAAGGCTATGACCCTATGTGAAACAATTAAGCTAAAGATATAGGAAAAAATAGATTTGATATGATCCAATATGTATTTTTGAAAACTCAGATATGTTAAAAATAAACATGTTCACTAAGTAAATGCAGAATTATGCCAACATATGTAAGAACACATTGGTAAGCAAATATGAATGAAAAGTATCATTAAAATGTACATAAAGTAGGGCTTAGGATATAGCTTAGAGAGATCATTTGACCAGCATGGGTAATGCCTTGCATTCCATCCTCAACACCACATAAAAGAAAAGTATGTAAAATAAAAAGTAGTTCTCCCTGGAAAACAGAGTTGGAAGCAAGTTGAAAATATAAAATATAGAGAGGAATGTGGTTGAAATCTTTTTTTTTTTTTTTTTGAAACAGGGTCTCACTTTGTAGTTCAGGCTGGCCCTGAGCTCACTATGGTGCCCAGGCAAGCTTCGAACTCAGCAATCCTCCTGCCTTTGCCTCCCAAGTGCTGGGATGACAGGTGTGAGCCACCACGCCCGGCACTGTGGTATGTGGTATTGATGGCTGGTGGGCGTGAGTCTCCACGCCCAGCATTGTATGTGGTTACCGGGATCGAACTCAGGACCCTGCGCTTGCTAGGCAGGCGGTGGAACTACTGAGCTAAATCTCCGGCCCTGTGGTTGAAATCTTAATAAGGTCCAATAATATGTTCCTAAGATTCACTAGAAACAAAATAATCTCGTATCTCTAATAATGTGGCAAATCGGCAGTTAGGTCCTCACAAACAGAAGGGGCAGACATACAGGAAAAATAATTGATGTATGCAATTATTTCATTCAAAAGGACATTTGCTACCCCGTTAAGATGTGTCATGAAGCAATAAGAGCTATAAAGGCTGTAGTAATCTCAGGAAGTGAACCAAATAACAGCCTTTTACCAAATGGCAAAAGGACTAGTATCTTCTACAAAACAGAGGGAGACTCTCTGGGAAGGTAGGAAGCCTTGTCAAGGACTGTGGGGCCCGGTGACTAGAAATGGCTTCCTCCAAGCCTACAACTTCTGATATTTTCCTCTTCTGTTTAGTCCTGGAATCCTAAGGTTTGCCCCTTGAAGAAGACAAACTGATAAACTAGAGAATCCGATGAACTAGTAAAAAGATGCTGAATTGTGAAGCCCATATCTAGTGGAAGTGTAATGCCTGAAAAGAGAAGATGTTTGATGAGGGTGGGTGCTTTAGGCCTATTTTGGTTTTGGGTGGAAACAAAGGAAAACCATAGCTCTGTGAGCAGATTTCCTCAAACTGGGCCAGATACATGGCAGGTCTGTTTCCTATGCATTTGTCTTTTATTTATTTTAGTGTTTTAAAACTGGATAGACAGCAAGTGCCCTGGGGGGAAGGTGAATTAATATTTGTGTCACCGTGAGGAAATCAACAGATGAAATCCCAAGCCTTGGGTCTTTCTTGTATAAGAAACAGGAAGTTGAAGGTTGAATCTGTGGACAGGTTAAAAAGCCCCCTGGCCACAACTATGGTTTCCTTTCCTTCATCTCACAGACCATCTGGGTATACTGGATAAAGGCATGACGTAGCCATAGAAGCTAGCTAGTGAGTGGTCAGGACAGAACAAGCAGCTATGAGGAAGCTCAGGCACAGGAAATTATAGAGATAGAGCTTTCGGGTCCTCCCAGCACAGGCTGACCTGAAGGAAGCAGTTCACCAAGTCCAAGGCCTCAGCTCTTTGCCTTCTGTCCCTGCCCCTTGGGCTTGAGGTGGATAATTTGGGGCCCTCTTCTTGCATGTGGTGCTTGGGTCCTATTTGATAGCACCAGAGTTCATAGTGCAGAGGAATATTTCTCGCTGCTTTCCATATAGGAGATATTAAAGAATATCTTCAGAGCTGAAAGATAATAATTAACACAGCACTCAATTGCTGTTTGTCTTGGGGGAATGTACATACATCAAAGCATATCTTAATGACCCTAGGTGTGTTGTGAAGATTAAAAGTGACCACTGGCCACCTAAAACTATTTCAGTTACAATAGGCCAAAAAGGAAACTTTCACATATGCATACCTTTTGACCATGGATTCTGGAAAAAACACTGATCACAAGTCTTGTGTGGTATTAGCTGTGATCCCAGCACTCTGGGAGGCTGAGGCAGGAAGAGGCTCAAAAGTTTGAGCCCAGCATAGGCAATTTAGAAAGACCCTATCCCAAAGTTTAAAAAAAAAAAAAAGAGAAAGCATGTAACTCATTGTGAAGGCCCTGGGTTCTATCCCTAGTAAAAATAAATAAATAAAACCACATTGAAAAAGGATTAAACAGCTACGTTCCCTTAGGATAAAAGCAGTAATGGAAATTAAGTTAACGGAGCAATGATAGTCAACAGGAGGGCAAAGGGCCTGTCCTCTGAGGGCTTCGATGCTGCACAATTCCACTGTACCGTGTGGTCTCCTTAAATCCTTGTGAAGACACATTTACTGCATCTAGATCAGGATGTCTCACATCCTTCATTAGAGATTAAAGCAAAATGTTTGATTCAAATTCCATTGCCTAGTATAAGAAAACAAGTATGACTACCTTAAATTGGATGCATAAATAAATCCACATGGATTCTAAAGAGTGAATATGTGAAAGGAAAGTCTTCTGACAAAACTCACAGTACTACTCCTGTCTGGGGTAATTTTTCTAAGGTCGTTATCAAGTATTCACTTTATACGTTTCTGAATGCTTGGTATGTATTAACAAGTAAGGTTTACCTTTGAAATCATGGAACTAAACTATGCTCCTCGTACTTTAAAACAGTCTTCACTGTCAGATTCCATTTCTCTGAAAATTATGCATAGTTCTGTTCACACATGTACATGAAAAATGGCATTTATTTGTTTGTTTGTCTGTTTATCTATCTATCTAGTGGTACCAGGGATTGAACTCAAACCTTATGCTTGCCAGAAAAGGGTCACTTTTCATACTGAATAGGACAATCATCTTTGGTTAAATTTCTAACTTACACCAAATCTGCTCACCTGAGGGGTATTTAATGTCATGTGAATGGCCTTGTGATACAAGGCCTGGCAAAAGTATACAAGGAAAACAACTCAGAACTCAGAGAGATGCTAGCCAGGTGTGATGACACGTATCTATAATCCCAGCACTCTGGAGGCTGAGGCAGGAGGACCATCATGAATTCAAGTCCAGCCTGGACTACATAAGATATCCTCTCTCAGACACAAAGAAAGAAACAAAGATGCCCACACTGTGTCTACGTGAAAGTCTAAAGTCTTACCAACAAACGTCATGGTTGGTCTCTTCCCTCTCTGTCTCTGTCTCTGTCTGTCTCTGTCTCCCTTTCTCTCTATCTTTCTGTGTCTCTGTCTTTGTCTCCCTTCCACCAAGCCACTCAAGCAAACATTTTAATAAAATGGATCTAGAGGAGAAAAGATCAAAATGCCAGCACTTGTTGCTATGAACTACTCAGCCTTTTCTCTAAGAGGTCATATTCACAGCTTAATTCAAGTACAGAAGAGTGGCAATAAAAGAGGCAAGAGTTCTTTACTCTTCAAGGAAGGGGCACCTTGTCAGGTCTACAAAGAATCTTCATCAGTTAAGGTTAAGAAGCCGGCTGGAACCCCACGCCTGTTGGCATCAGGCCTCAGGTCTCATCTTCCTTAGGGAAAGAACCCATTTGTGTCCCCTCATGAAAGCTGAGGGAGCAGATCTCTGTAAATGAGCATCCGCCTTCAAAATGAACCCTAGATAAAGGCTGCTCAGCAACTCTAACTGCTCCCTCCTCAACTCAGAAAAACACCTCTGTGTTTTCTCCATCCTTGGTACTTTCTCCATGTGTATATCTTTGTTTTTTCAATTGAATTCTTTATTGATACGTTTTACATACAGTTCACAATCACACTCAACATTGGGGAATTTGCACCAGTATATGACATGAATTAATTCTCATTTTTACCCATATTCCTACCCACCCCACAACCCCCACCCCTATATACATGTGCTTTCTTTTTCCTTTCAAACCATATTTATTCTTTCCCCTCATTACTTTCCCCTACTACATTCCCTTTGAGTATTTCCTATTTCACAAAATCTATCATACATTCTAGAACTCATTTACATCTACAGGTTCTCATACCAAAGAAAAGTTATTATATTTACATATCTGTGATCTCCTTATTTCACTTATTAGTGTGTCCTCACGGTGTGCTCATTTGCACCTAAACGAATGAAACTTGTCTTTCTTTATGGCAGAGTAATACTCCATTTTAGTAAAAAATCACATCTTCCTTATCCAGTCTCCCGCTGATGGGTATCTGGGTTGTTTCCAAGATTGGGCTATCACAAACTGAGCTGCTATGACATGGGTGTACATATGTCTTTACAAAACTATTCTTTTAATTCCTTCGAGTATATTCCTAGCAGGGAAATAGCAGGGTCAAATGGGACCTCTAATCCTAGTTTTCTGAGGAATCTCCACACTGATCTCCATAATGGTTGCACAAGTCTACAATCCCACCGACAGTGGAGGAGGCTTCCTTCTCCCCCAGCCTCACCAGCATTTATTGCTGGTTAATTTCACAATAGAAGCCATTCTTTGTGGAGTAAGACGAAATCTCAGTGTTGTTTTCATCTGCATCTCTCGAATGACCAGTGATGTTGAACATTTCTTCATGTGCTTCTTGGCAACTTTTGCTTCTTTCTCTGAGAAGTGTCTGTTCATTTCAGATGCCTCTTTAACAAATGGTGTTGGAAAAACTGGGATTTATCCTGCCAAATACTAAAGCTAGACCTGTCTTTTCACTGTGTACTAAACTACAATCACAATGGATCAGAGAAATAAACATTAAAGCAAAACATTAAACCTGCTGCAAAACAGGTTAGGTAAAACTCTTGGAGACACTGGCTTAGGAAGAGACCCTATGAACAAAACCTCTATAGCACGAGAACTAGCAGAAAGAGTCAACAAATGGGAACTCATCCTACTAAAAAGCTTCTGCACAGCAAATAAAACCACTGGCACAGCTAAAAGACAACCAACAGCATGGGAAAAAAAAAATCTTTACTAGCTGTTTGTCACACAAAGGGCTACTATCTAGAATATATAAAGAGCTTAAAATAATCAGTCCCCCCAAGTTTAAAGACCCAATTCAAAAATGGGCATCCAGGTGTATATCTTGACACTTAACTGGTCTTCTGGAATTTATTGCCATGGCACAGTGGCACATACTTCTCGGGACCTTCTTGCTCCAGGCAATGGGACACCAAACTCTTTAGAATCTCTGACACTCCAAAGACCAAACCAGCTGCTAGGAGACATCACCTGGAATGAGATTCCTCACCTCATCTTAGCGCTTTTTAAAATTATTTATTTATTTATCATGGCTTTTGGAGACAAGGTCTCACTATAGTTCAAGCTGGTCACGGACTCATTGTCTAACCCAGGCTGGCCTCGAATTCAATGCAGATTTCTTGACCCAGCCTCTTGAATGCTGGAATCACAGGAGTGTGCCATCATGCTCAGCTCATCTCTGCACTTTTTTTTTTTTTTAACTCAAATCCTTGTGCTTCCAAGGTAGGCGTGGTGCCACTTAAGCTAAATCCTCAGCCCCTCCTCCCTGCACTTTTAATACTGCTGATACAGGAACTCAAACCCTGAAGTGCAGGGTCACCTTGTACCAATCCTACTGACTTATTACTCAAGGGCCAGGGACAGCTGACAAAGGTCTAGAGGCTCTGCATGGGTTCTGTGTGGCCTCCTGTTGTTGCATTCACAATATGGGGAAACCAGAACCCTGCCCCAGTCCTGGCCTGTGACTAACCAGCTTCTTAACTTGGATTCTCCCTTTGTCCTGAGTCCCTGGAAGGTTCAGTCCAGCCTGGAGTCAGGGACCTCTCCACTTTTGACTTCTAAATTTTATTCGCAACTTTCTTGACAAGCTACTTCCTTGTGATGGCAGTATGACCAGAAGAGCCACGTAGCCCTTCCCCAGGCACTCCTCCCGCCCATTGGATCAGGAAAAATCCAAACCAAAACTAAATGAAAAACACTAAGTAACAAAGGCACCAGGAAATGCAGTTGCAGTGTATCTTGACCAATTAAAACTTTGTTCTTATAGTTTTTGTTTTTCTTTTGATTCCTTAAGAGCTCAAACAACCGAATCTCTCAAGGGTCTATCTTCTCAAGTATGCCATGTCCTGGACTGGGCTTGGTGGCACATGCTCGTAATCCCAGCACTGAGGATTACAGTTGAGTTAGGAGAATTGCTGAGAGTTCGAGGCCAGTTTCGGCTACAAAGTCAGGTTAAAGCCAGCCTGAACTACACAGCGAGGCCCTGTCTCAAAAGAAAAACAAGAATGTCAGGATGCCCTGTGCAAAGGCTCTGCAGACAGCTTCTCCTTCAGTCAGCTGCAGCACTGTAGATTTTCACATACAGGACTCAGTTGTCAAGGATCTGTGCATGAGGAAAAGAAACTTCTGGAAGCTCAAAACATGGATGAGACTCTGTAGGTATTAGACCTTGTGGCCCTGGACCCAGCTGATTGCCCAGGCTCCTGAGGTCTTCATCCTCTGGCTCACACACTTAATAAAGTACAGAAATGACACCATTCCTTTAAAATGTCTTTCCAGATAGCTTATTAGTAAATATTTCAGTTGTTCAAAACTGATGCCCAACATAAAATGCTCATATTATTTGTTATTTTCATTTAAGGACTTGAAACTATATATATAGCTTTTGAACTACCAGGTCAAAACTTTTATTTACATTTCTGTGCCTCCTGTCTATTTGTTTTTCAGTGTCTGCATAGGCGATAATGCTTTATATGAATATAGAAACAGTGCATTGTGAAACTATTGGGCAGTGGAGGATACATATTTTGAACCCTACTTAGTGCATAATATCTTGTCAAACTTGCAAAATTACTGTATTTATAAAGTGGGATTTCCCAGGGCAAATTAAGAGGCATATTTACCATAGTTATAATTCTAGTGTTGAGATAAACACTGATCTGTCATTGGAGGCAAGCACTCTACCTCTAAACTATATCCTTAGGCCCCCCCCCCTTTTTAGACAAGGTCTCGCCTTGTAGCTCAGACTGGCTCACTATGTAGCCCAGGCAAGCCTCAAAATCAGCAATCCTCCTGCCTCTGCCTCCCAAATGCTGGGATTACAGGCATGAGCCACCACACCCAGCACTGTGGTATGTAGTACTGATAGCTAGTGGGCATGAGTCACCACACCCAGTATTGTTGTATGAGTTTACTGGGGATTGAACCAGGGACCTTGCATGTACTAGGCAGGCGTCTGAACCACTGAGCTAAATCTCCAGCCCAGCCCTTTTTAAAATTTTTATTTTGTCACCTCTGAGGGAACTGAAAATAAAGGCCAGTACTATCCCGGTAGGCTATGCCAGAGGCCAAAGGGACTACTGCTCTTAACTCTGCTTCCATAAGTTTTTGCTCTGGTAGTTATCTTTTGTGAATTTCTTGATACTTTAAAAGACAATGTTATATTTTATCTTTTATATTTTGTTTTGAGGAGAGAAGAATGAGGAAATGGTCTCATAGCCAGCCAAAGACAAATTTTTAAAAAAGATCTCAATCTGTTTTAGCAGTTTAAATGTGACTAACCTGTAAAGTAATATTTCTTGTTTGTTTTGATGATATATTTCCTTGTTTTCTGAAGAAATTAAGAACAACAATATAGTCTCAAATAAGAAACATAACTAAAAGAAATAAAGGAAAATGAAAAAGAAAAGGAGACAAAAATTTTTGTTATTTGACGTTCTGGAGAATGAACTCTTGGACATTCTACCACTGAGCTTCACCCCCAGGTCTTGCCCAGGGTTGCCTCTAACTTGTGGTCTTTCTAAATAGCTGAGATTACAGATGTATGCTCCCATGCACTGCTGAAATTCAGAATAAAACAAAAACAATTTCAATGGAGAGCACTTGACTGGTAATATGAGAAAGTGCTGTGTTCCCATTTTGAAGGCTGAGCCATGGGATAAATTCTAAAGAACTATTGATTGAGAATTTTCATATTTGAAGAACGTACTGTCCAAAGTGAAGCACTGTGTGATCTGCAGGGAGAAGAGATAGCTAAGGCTGTTTACTAGAGATCCCAGCAAACAAGCATCTCCCTTGTGACACTGTCTAAATGGAATAGCTCCTTGAATGCCAGAATAATGACCATCTCTGACCACGCTTTACTCTTCTGAGCCCTCTCTTTGACGAGACTCATCTTTGGGCCAAGTCTTTGATTGGCTGGGTCCAGTTATAGCCACAATCCTATTAAATCAGTTTAGGAAGACTCTATGCCTCTACCCTTGAAGTCTGCTATTAATAATAAACCACACAGTCATCCTTCTCACTCTGTTCTTTGATTATAAATCCCCAAACCGTCTTTGCATGTTCAAAGGTAACCCCACTTTCTTTCACCCTTACAAAGCCCTAATTGCAATAACCTTAAAGTTTTCCTTGCCATTTTAACAGTGTTGGGGTAATTGTGTCATTAACAATAATACGCCAAGTAATATGTAGCCTGATGCCTAGAAATACCCTAGTTCTGTTCTTAATTATTCAGAATTGTCTTCTGCCTTTTAGGCCTTCCTCTTTGATAGGAACTCCCAAAGCATGCAACTTAATAACCTGAAGATAATATCGGATATGTTAATTTAAGTGAAGTAGAACAGAACAGCATAGGCAACGAAGGGTGAAAATTAATTTCTGAGAAAAAAGGACCCCAGATGAAGGCTGCGGTTTAGACCTCAATTTGGCTTCAATTAGAAAACAAAAGAAAATGGCAGTCTAGTGAGCAAATTCCACCCAGCCTGGTAAAATTTAAAGTAGCTATGTTGCTGGTGGCTTTTATTTTTTTCAGAAAGGAAGGGCGGGAGAAGAGCATTGGAGGACAGCCCTAGTGTCCTTCGGTGGAGCGCTACTGCCATCCTACGGAAATAGTTTTAGTACATCAGGCGCCATCATAGTTCTCTCCCATTGAAGCCTAGCTGTCGGGGAAGGGCCGGGCTGTAGCAAGATAGAAAAGGCTTGGACTCCAAGCAGGGCTTCCTTGCCTTCTCTAAAAACCCTCCCTACCCAGAGGCCTTTGGTGCTCCGTATAGAACCTGGATGCTGGGGGTACAAAAACGGACCGGCAGCTTCCAGGAACCGCCATCACAGGAAGTCATGGGGCGGGGCCTCAATACCTCTTAAGTGTGGACTGGACAGAAGGATATACTCACAGACCAGTGGAGGCCTTGGTGACACTTCTATTTCTGTCTCTTGTGGTGAGTTTTCAGGCCTTTACAAGATGTCCCTGAGCTGTCTGGATTTGGTTTCCTCATTGCAGCAGTGTGAAAACAGCTTAGACATACCGGTTCCAGTGGACAGCTACATACCCAGTCCTGGTCCTCACTCCCCAGGTTTTATGCAATCAGTCTACATTTGCCCCCCCCAGCTCGTGGCTGGGCTCAGTGGAAAAGGTTTGCAGGCTAAGCTTGGGTCTAGGTATCTGAACTCTCACAGGCCCTGTCTTCCTCAACTGCTAGATTTCTCATGGAGGGATTGCTCATGGCTCAGGACTTCATGAAACTATGTCCTCTGGATGGAAAGATTGTCCCAGTATTGCTTCTCACCAAATTTGAAAAAAAAAAAAAACAGTGCAAAAAGGTATAAAGATTACTGGAAGTGTGGTTCTCACTTGGATAGATTTGAGAAAACTTGCCCCAGTGTTAGAATGTTCCATTTGATTTCCATTTAATATCAGTTAGATCTAAAGGGCAAGCACTTTGTTTCTTCCTCAACAGCGGAAGAAAAGAAGGAAAGAAAGGAAGGAAGGGAAAGTGGGAAAAAATCTAAGGCAGGTTCTGAAGAACTGAATTTCCACATGGTATGGTTTTCTTCATGCAATGTTTTACCTCCAGTGTTTCTGGAGTTTTCATATCAAATTGTCCTATGAGATTGGGGG
Organism: Thryonomys swinderianus; assembly: GCA_004025085.1. NCBI lineage: Eukaryota > Metazoa > Chordata > Mammalia > Rodentia > Thryonomyidae > Thryonomys > Thryonomys swinderianus. The sequence goes on from PVIC010017819.1 coordinate 10,302, forward strand.
CCAATCCATACCTAGAAAGGAAGAGAAAATGTTCATAGCTCACTGCTTGGAGAACAAATCTAGACACTAGGACACATTTAAGTCACCATCCTGCCTCACTTTCCAGACTGCTGGGGATAGGGAGTCATAATCCAAATGTAAGACCCTGATTTATGAATGATCCCTGTTCCATAAATCAGACAAAGTAAATCCTATACTGCGTTGATGGCAGTATAGTGTATATTGCTTTGTGCTTCCTAGCGATTCCCTCCACATTGCTGCTTTTCTTCTCGCCTCTGGATGTCTTGGGCTCTGGTTGAGCACTGCCCTACTGTATACACTATGACATTGTACAGCACACAGCAGTACAATTGACTTCCAGGAGAGCATAGTTTCCCAAGAGGATGTAAGCAAGTATAGTGTACAGTGCAGTGTTTCAAAATCTCCTGAGACCACCACTAACAGCTTCTGTGATTCTTTAAGATTCAAAATAGACTTTTCTCATGAGTAGGATATGAAAGCATTGGCAGTCTGCTAAAGATGACAGTTCTTGGTTCTCAGAACAGCATTATTTATCTCACGCTAATGCGTGTTTTCCTTGTCCTCTTCATAGTTAGCTCAGGATGAAAACAACAGTCTTACAAGGCACCTACTCTGGTGTCAAGGCCTCCATGTAACCCCCTGTTGCTGGAATTAAAACTCTGCTGTTCACTGCAAAGTGGAACTCAGGAAACAGAGTTATTTGGAGGGAAACATTTACTCTAAACTGGCCCTGGGAAAATTCAGATTTTTCCTGTCACAAATACCTGCCTTTGGAGTTTGGGGTTGTGGAGGGCTTTGTAGGAAAAAAAAAAAAAAAGGCCCACTGAGAAACAACAAACAGGAAATTATTGTGCTTGGTAGATTCTCCCAAGTGTGTGCCTCACTGTATTTGTCTCCCATTCTTAGTTGAATATTGAAAGAGCTCAACCTCCTGGGGCCTTCATCTACATTTTGTTTTCCCACAAACACACGTTTCTGCAAGTCAATTGCAATGAGCTTAGTAAAGAAGGGGGTCTCTTTCTTCAATGAGGTCTCTTTCTACAATTAGACTACTAAGTGGAAGAGTTGGGTCCTTAAAAGATTAGGGAAAGGGTTAGGAAGAGGAAACAAAAGCCATTCTGCTAACAGCAGCCTTATAACCTTTAATTGCAAACCCCAGAAAATGTTATGGGTACTCTTTTCCTCTAGACGTACCTGTCTACTTCCTGCTATATCCTTATTGTGTACTTTAAAAAGTAATGTTGGTCTAGTGATCTATTGTGATAATCCAGTGCTTCAGCGTGTCCTTCAGGTATGTCCTCTTCTGGGCTCTGATGATCCAGGCAGGGACTTCCAAAGAAGGGAACTTGTTCTTGTGCCCTTTCTGACTGTGCCTCCATCTTTGCCAAGTGATAATTCTTGAGTTGAGTGGTGGTGTGGGCATACATGTCACATATATGCTAGAATGTCCTAGACATCCTCTCATAAGCGTGCCACCAAGAATTCAACTATTTCCGTGACTTGATGGTGTGTATGTGTTAGATGTAAGGTTTATGACATCCTCTCATTGAATTAACACTTGACAAGGATTCTGAAAATAACTGTTTCACAAGGAAGAAAAGGATCACCATGAAATATTTCAAATCCCTAGCTCTAGAAAACAAAAAGAGAAAGGAAGGGATGCAAAATCACAGCAGCATGAGTTTATTCACTAAGCTGGGCAAAGTGTAAGGCAGCCCTATTTCTTGACACTTCTGTCTCTGGGTAGTATTTTTTTCAGACAGGAAGGGCGAGAGAAAAGCATTGGAGTACACTGCTTGTACCCAAACAGGAAGCTCTATTGCCATCATGAGAAAAGACTTCCATCATACTTGGTACCATTACAATTCTTATCCCATGAGACTTAGAGGTTGGGGAAAGGTCTTGCCTACAGCCAGACACAAGAGGCTTGGATTCCAGGCTGGGCCTCCTTATTTTCATCTAATACTCCAAGAGAGATATGGATGCTGTTGCTTATTTGGTGTAAAAATCTACAGTGCAGGACCAAGGAGTGCAACGTGAGCTGCAGGAGATACCTACACAAGAATGTATGGATGCAGCCTTGTCTACACCCACTTCAGAACGTTGATCTGTTAGCACACACCAGAAGATAGGAGGGTCTTAGAACGCTTTAAATTGTAGTTATATGCCCATGGCAAGGAAATTCAGCAGCACTTGGTGTACTTGTGTGTCAAAGGCCACACCAAATTGCGGAGCTTAGCTGGACTGCTGCTGACTGAAAAGACTCAGACATCAGAATGGGAATGCCAAATGGACAGGGAAGAGCAATGGAGAATTCTCCCTGCCCAGCAGAAGGCAAAAGCTATAGTGGAATTATAAGCCAATTTTTTTAGGCCTAGAGAAAAGTTCTGACCAAGTTTGAATCTTATCTCCAGTCTTCTGAGAGAAAACAAATCCAGGTATCCAGGTATCCAGGTATCAGACAGAAAAAACTCTGATTAGCATACTGTGATTTCTATTCCCAAGTGTCAAGGACTGATTCCTCTGAACATGAACTGTGCTATGCTCTGCTTTCTCAGGAGTTCATCTGACATAGGCATTTAGAAAGAAAGATCAGAATTTAAGATAAAACTTAACTTTCTTTTTCCTTTAAAAAATTTTATTATTTTATTTTTTAAAATCTTTATTGGTACATTATATATACACACCATGATCACACTCAATATTGGGAGTTTGTACCAATATATGACACAATTTAAGCCAAACTGTTTACATGGAGGCATATCCCCAGTCCATGTATTTATTATATTTTGAGACATAGTTTCCTAGGCTGAGTTCACACTTCTGATCCTCCCACCTCAGCCTCCCAGAGTACTGGGATTATGGGGATTTGTCATCTCACAAGGCCCTAGAATTAAAACTTGAAAAGAATACAAAAGCCCTAATATCTAATAACCTATATCTCATTTATAAGATTTCAAATGCACATACACACTAAGCTACTGACAGTGGTTATGCCAGAAATATGAGATTCACAGTGAAGTATTTACATTTTTCATCACTTTAATATTCTAAAAGACTTCTCAAGAAACTGATAATATATTTACACCTTAAGAATAACCTAGAACAAACATGTGCAGAAGAAATTATTAATGCAAAATGCTTTATTGACCTCCTGAAACTAAGCAATCTAATCTGCATTTGTAATTGAAAAATAGGAGTACTTATGATATATCCATGTTAAAGGTACTTATTTCCTAGTTGTAACATTCTGTGACCTCTGTAGCCTAGATGCTGTTTTAAATGCATGGCTACTGTCCCAGAACATATTATTCCAAAAAGTAAAAGCATATAACTTGGCAAAATCACAAAAGAAGGAAGTCTTTTCAAAAGATAATCTCACAGAATATTTGGAAATAATCTTTAGGAATACAGTGGTATTCCAGTTCATAAAAGGCTTTTGTTTGCAAACAAAGTGGTTCACAAACAAAAATGTTTGGAAAAATTTTGTTTTTGTTTACGGACTCTACATTGGATAAGAAACTACCGTGGCCATCTTTCCCTCACAAATACAAATGTGGCCACCTTTCCCAAAATCATGGAAAGGAAGTTCCACTTGTACTTTACAATGTTTACAAAGTGTGCAATCAATGATAAATGCGGAAAACATATATGGACACTGGATTACTAAAGAATGGGAACTTAAAAAAAAAGGGCTTCCTGATATGACTAAGGGAACACAAATAAATATATGGAAAAGATATTTTAAAAGTTCTTCATGGGATGCAGGAAACATTTGCCTGGCCTTGTACATTCTCAGACTCTGAACATTTTGCCATTATGTATAATGCGATTTGTAAGTTTCTTGCATGATGAGGCACTGTATAAAGCAGAACCAACAAATTTAGGTGTATGTGTGTGAATGATTTAGAAAACCATAAAAGATAGTGATTATATTAAATCTTACTTCAGGCTGGGTATGGTGACACAGGACAGTAATCCAACACTCAGAGGCTGAGGTATGAGGATTGCCAAGAGTTTGAAGCCTCTGTGGGCTACATAGTGAGTTGAAGGCCAACCTGAACTAGTGAGACCCTGTCTCAAAACAAAACAGAGCAAAAACTTTCTTTTGTTTTTGTACTGTACACTCATTATATCCAAAGAAAAATCTGGTATACATATATGTAACTCCACATATCTAATACCTACCTTGTTTTGTTTTGTGAGATAGGATCTCATGTAATCCAAGATAGCCTTGAGCACCCTATGTAGCTAGTACTGGCCTTCAACTCCCAGTATTCCTGCCTCCAAGTGCTGGAACAATAGGCCTGGGTCACTATCCCCAGATAATAATGGGCATATTTTGTTCATGGTAACTTACATAGTCAAGGCCCTCTACATATGTGTGTGTTCCTACTTATTTATATAAGAAATAGTAGTGAGAATACAGTTACATAAAGTTCAAGAATGCATTACCTTCAAAGCTTTAGAATACACACCTACTGGGGGCCAGGAATGTAGCTCAGTGGTTTGTCCAACAAGTGCACAATCCTCAACTTAATCCCTGGTACAAAAAAAAAAAAAACTTAAAAAAAAAAGATAGAATAACACACCTGCTGTGACCCCAACTATAATGTGCAAATTGAACTAACCTTAATGAAACATTTTTGTGTGTGAATCTAAATACAGAAGTATATATTTATATATTTTTGAAGGTATGCAAGAGTAATAAAATAGGTTGTCATTTGTCACAATAGATATAGTATTATGGTGCTTTTCTTCTTGTAAGCATGACTCTAAATCCTTGGCAAACACCATATTTGTTGACAAAATATTACAAGTGTGATGCCCAGGAGATAAATATAACACAGACGACACATAAACTATAGTCACAGGAATGGGTTGTAAAACACTTAATGACAAAAAGAATGGGTTTTTTAAAATTCCAATTTTAAATGAAAAACCAATAGCTTACAGTGATGCAAGCCATCTCAGTCTCCTCTTTATTTTTTTTTAATCTTTTTTGGTACATTGTATAAAGAGTTGCCAACAATTCAACACAAGGTGAGGAAGTAGAAGTAGATTCTCCAGTTGTCTAGTTGGAAACCCAAGTCAAAGGCTGCTTGGAATTGTCAGTTGGTACCAGGCCTGACACAGCTCCTGGGATCAATCAATTCCCTCACTCTTTTAGGCCTGGAACTCTTAACTGCCTGAAGCACAGATGTCAGGTGAAAGTGCTGAGTTGTAAGGAGCAGAGGTGGGATGGCAATTTAACTTTTTTTTTGGTTTTTTTTTTTTTTTGAGACAGGGTCTCGCTTTGTAGTTCAGGCTGGCTCTGAGCTCACTATGTAGCCCAGGCAAGCTTCGAACTCAGCAATCCTCCTGTCTCTGCCTCCCGAGTGCTGGGATGACAGGCGTGAGCCACCACGCCCTGCACTGGGGTATGTGGTATTGATTGCCGGTGGGCGTGAGTCTCCACGCCCAGCATTGTATGTGGTTACTGGGGATCGAACTCAGGACCTTGCGCTTGCAAGGCAGGCACCAGAACCACTGAGCTAACCCTCCGGCCCAGCAATTTAACTTTTGAGAAAAGAAGATTCCGGGTGAAAAGATTTGGACTGAGACTTAGTTTGGTTTCACATAGAAAACAAAAGCAATATCCGCAACGGAGTGAAGTAGTGGCACCAGGCTGGGGAACATCCAAGGCAGGGCAGCCATCTTTCCTGGAGTCTGTCTCTTCAGTGGCTTTTTTTTTTTTTTTTTTTTTTCAAATCGAACGGGAGGGAGAAGAGCACCAGCGGACACGTTTGTGCCCCAAAGTGGAGCACTATTGCCATCATGCGGTAAGAGTTTCAATATATCAGGCACCGCGACTATTACCTTCCCATGGGGCCTAGCTGTCCGGGAAGATGTGGCCTGTTAGAGATGGAAGAGGCTTGGGCTCTAGGTTCAGCCTCTTTGCCTTCCCTGAAGACCCTAGCAAAGACCTACTCACTGCTGCTAGCTTGATGTATAGCCTAGGGAGTGAAGAGCCAGAAGTGGGGTAGCAGCTTCCAGGAGCCGCCATCACAGGAAGTGTGGGGTGGGGCCTCGGCTCCTCCCATTGAGGTTTGTTCGGAGGGAATCACTAAGACAAACTGAAGCTTGTGGAACATGCAACCTTCTCTTTTTTTTAATTGAATTCTTTATTGGTACATTTTATATACATCTCAAAATCACACATAACTTTGGGGAATTTCTACCAGTATATGACACAAGTTAATTCTCATTTTTACCCACATCCCTACCCACCCACACCTCCCCACCTGCTATATACATGCTCTTTTATTTTCTTTCAGAATCATATATTTTCCTTCCCCTCATTACATCCCCACGCCAAATTTCCTATGGAAATTTCCCACTCTATAAAAGCTGTCATACTTTCCAGAGCTCATTTGCATCTACAGGTGCTCATATCAAAGAAAAGATCCGGTATTTGCCTATCTGTGATCTATTTATTTCAATTATTAGTGTGTCCTCTAGGTATCTCCATTTGCACATAAATGAATGAATCTTGTCATTCTTTATGGCAGAATAATACTCCATTTTATATTTTTAAAAACCCCACATCTTTTTATCCAGTCTCCAGTTGATGGGCATTTGGGTTGTTTCCAAGATTGAGCTATCACAAACTGAGCTGCTGTGAACAAGGGTGTACATCTGTCTTTCCAATGTGATTTTTAAAATTCCTTTGGGTATATTCCTAGCAGGGGGATAGCAGGGTCGAATGGGACCCCTAGTCCTAGTTTTCTGAGGAATCTCCACACAGATCTCCACAATGGTATGCAACCTTTTCTTTGGAGCAAGAGTTTGCAGGAAGAAGAAGCCAGATGTGGCAGCTACACCAAGAGTTGAGGCAGGAGAATTATGAATTTGAGGTCAGAGTGAGCTACATGGTGAGTTCAATGCCAGCCTAGACTGCATAGCCAGATCCTGGCACCAACAAAACAAAACAAAAACAGGCCTTCACATGAGGACATTGGGCAATGATGTACGGATCTCTAGGTGCAGCAATGTGAGCAAGAGGGAAACTCAGTTTTCAATTTGCATACAGAAGAAGGTGAACTTGCTGAAGATATCTGGTGCCCATCTGTTTAGAAGCCTCAAGGGCCTGAAGAGTTCAGACAAGAGTTGTATTTCAATACTAGGACCAAGAACAGTTAAAAAGACTGGAGAGCAACCTACGGTTGAAGACTCTTTGTCTGCTACACTTGCTGTTACCTGCGACCTCACCTCAGGGCTTCCTGCGCGGCTGACATAGCATGTGTATTGTACCAAAACATGTTTGCTTCTAGAAATGCAAAACAGGTTACAAAAGTGATGCCAGGCCGGGCGTGGTGGCTCACGCCTGTAATCCCAGCACTCTGGAGGCAGAGACAGGAGGATTGCTGAGTTCCAGGCTTGCCTGGGCTACATAGTGAGCTCAGGGCCAGCCTGAACTACAAAGCAAGACCCTGTCTCAAAAAAAAAAAAAAAAGTGATGCCAGTAGAAATGGCAAAATAAGAGACTTCAGTATTTCATCCATCTAGAAAAGCAGTTGAAGTCAGTGAACTATGATTAAAAGGGTGTTTTCTCATTAAGGCGAAGAACATTTATGAAAAACTTTACAGCTGGTTGGATAGTGAAGGCTGGCAGACTGAAATCTCTACCCAAAGATTTATGAAGAGGGGAAAAATGCCTACACTGGTCACTTTAGTAAACTTTGTACTGGAAGATCTACTCAAGTAATTAGGCGATAAATATACAGAAAAGCATCAACATTGGAAGGAAGAAGGAAAATGATCTGTGATTGCCAATGCCATGATCTCACTCAAAGAATATCATTAAATATTGACAAAATATTGATACGTTTAGAGCATTATTCTGATAGAGATAAAATACTTGCATTTGAAGTTATAAAATATTCTTGAAAAAAACTGACGTCAATTTAGTTCAATTATAACACACCCTATGTTCATGAGTTGGAAGACCGAGAATGATAAAATGAATATTACTCAAAATAATGAAAAGATTCAATGTAATTCCTTTCATTGTCCCAATGAGTTTTGCAGAATTAGAGAAGATCCTAAATGTCCTATGCAATTGCAAGAAATGTGAATAGCTGAAACTCTTTTTGTTTGAGACAAAGGCTCACTATGTAGTCCTGGCTGACCTCAAACACTAGCTTCGTGCCTCAGCCTCCTCAGTGCAAGAACTACGTGGACATGCTATGTATGGCAGGCTGAAAAGAAAATGTTTAGTAACAAACACAAAGTTGAAGTCTCACACTTTCAGACTTTGAAACTCACTATCAAATCTACAGTAATCACGGCAGTGTCCTCCTAAAGAGAGTAGACACAGAGATCTGTGAAATATCTTGAGAGCCCAGAAATAAACCTATTAACTATAGTCAATTGATTTTCTTTGAGGACTTGTAATATAGGAATGAATAGTTCTTTTATGAATTAATGATACACCAATTGGTTACTCAATTACAAAAAAAATGCAATGAGATACCTGACACACAACATGTGCATGAACTCAAAATGTATCAAAGATCTAACTGTAAAAGTTAAAAAAGAAAATGTAAGGGTAAAACATGGACTTGGCACTAGTTTCTTGGGCACTAGTTTCTTGGATATGCTGCCAAAAGCACAATCAATGGAAAAATATGGATTGGACTTCATCGGAATTTGAAGGTGTTTTATAACAGTGGACATTATCAACGCATAAAGAGGCAGCCAGCCCAATATAGGAATATATTTCTACAGCAATTATCTAAAGAACAATTCCTATTTAAAATATCTAAAAAACTCGTCAGTCAACAGAAAAAAAGACAGTTTTTTAAATAGTCAATAGGTGTTTCCCCAAAGAGGTTATAAAAATGACCAACAATCACATACAAAAATACTTTAATATTATTAATATATACAAATACAAATCAAAATTTCCTCATGGTACCATTTCACATAGAATAAGTACATCAGGCATTGAAAAAATGGGAAAATCAAGTACTGTCAAGCAGGTGGAAAAAGTGGAACCTTTCCTATAGTTCTGGTAGGAAGGCAAAATTGTGCAGCTGCTGTGGAAAGCAGGGTTTTGTTTGTTTGTTTGTTTTTTGTTTTGTTTTGTTTTTGAGACAGGGTCTCGCTTTGTAGTTCAGGCTGGCCCTCAGCTCACTATGTAGCCTAGGCAAGCCTCGAACTCAGCAATCCTCCTGCCTCTGCCTCCCGAGTGCTGGGATGACAGGCGTGAGCCACCATGCCCGGCACTGTGGTATGTGGTTTTGATTGCTGGTGGGCGTGAGTGAGTCTCCACGCCGAGCATTGTATGTGGTTACTGGGGATTGAACTCAGGACCTTGAGCTTGTGAGGCAGGCGCCAGAACCACTGAGCTAATCCTCTGGCCCAGAAAGCAGTTTTTGAATGCTGATAAAATTTAAGTGTAGAAGCATATGACCTGGCAATTCTACTCATCTAACCAAAGAATTGAAAACAGATACTGAAACTGATACTTTTATACACTTGTTCCTAGTAGCACTAGTAGGAATACTTAGAAGGTTGACAGAAGGCAGATATCCTTGATGAGTAAGTAAACGTGTGTGTATATACAAGGAATATTATTGAGTCCTGAAAAGAAATGAACTACTGATGTAGCTTACAATATGGATGAGTGCTGAAAATATGCTACGTAAAATAAAGAAGCTCAATAAACCAAGTTTTGTGGTGATTCTTTGTGTGAACTCTAATATAGGTAACTCCATAGAGGGCAGAAAGCCAAATAGTGGCAGCTGGGCAGGGTCAGGGGGAAGGGAATGGGAAATGTCTACTTAATGGGTCCAGGGCTTCCTTCTATGGGAATTTAAATTATGCAGTAGAGGTAAATTCTGGCACAGCACTGTGAATATTTTGAATGCCGGTAAATTGCACCTATCAAAATGGGTAATTTTATGGTACACGAATTTTATCTCTGTTTTAAAAGTGACATTATTTTTTAAATATATCAGTAGTCCCAAGAAAATTATATTTGAAATGTATTCAAGTTGTAAGTGGAGAACACTTAAGCACTCACAATTATGCTATGGAAAAGTTTGAACATCTCTTTGTGAAACGTTTACATAGGCATAAGGAAAAGATGATAATGCATGGCCCTGACTTTCATTTTTCACTACTGAGGATTGAATGCAGGGCCTTTGCAGTGAGGTATTCCTCCCAAACCCTTTTAATATTTTGATTTGAAACAGGATCTTAAGTCAGTGAGTTGCCTGGCCTGGGATCTAAATTTCCACCTTCTTGTCTCAGGCTCCAAGAGTGGTGAGGTTACAGGTCTGTGCCAGCCTCCCCAGCCTCCCCTACCCTCACTGTGCCACTTATACCTGGCTCCCAGACATTAAAAAGTATTTATTTCTTCTCACTGGGATTCCCCTACCAAATGCTTTCTATTTTATCAATTCTTGAAGGTATAGAATGAAATGCACAATATGAAGGAATAGAACACATACAGTGGTGTGGATACATGCCATGGTGGGGTAAGGCCAGTGTAAAGTGGGGAATGCATGGAATTATATCTAAAGAGAGATGAGCACATGAGGTCTGCATAGGTATATCCACATGGATGCACATACAGATTCCAAAACTGGTACATCTGTGACCACGCTCAGTATTGAATTGAGAATGTGTTTTGTATATTTTGAACTTCTATGTACACAAACAGATATCAATGAAATGCTAGAGCTGTATGTGAATGGTGTGACTGTATCCATCTTTAAATTCTCTCAGGGAAGACCTGAAGGTGCCTGAATATGAGATGGGCCAATTTTGAACAGTTGTTTTTCAAATTTGCTTGCTTTCTTTGTGGCCTTTAAAGACAAAATTTCAAAATCACGGGCCAGAGGGTTAGCTCAGTGGTTCCGGCACCTGCCTCGCAAGTGCAAGGTCCTGAGTTCGATCCCAGTAACCACATACAATGCTGGGTGTGGAGACTCATGCCCACCAGCAATCAAAACCACATACCACAGTGCCAGGCGTGGTGGCTCACGACTGTTATCCCAGCACTCGGGAGGCAGAGGCAGGAGGATTGCTGAGTTTGAGGCTTGCCTGGGCTACATAGTGAGCGGAGGGCCAGCCTGAACTACAAAGCGAGACCCTGTCTCAAAAACAAACAACAAAAAAATTTCAAAATCACTCTTGAAACAGGAGGACCACACTAAATTCCAGGCTGCTCTGAGGTATATAGTAAATTAAGGCCAGTACGGAATATATAAGAAAGCTCTGTCCTTAAAACTTAAGAAAAAAATTTTCAAGACCAGAACTAAACTTTTAAAATATATATATATAAGGGATAGAACCCAGGCTCTTTCCACTAAGCTGTATCTTTAGCCATTAAAACAGTGTTTTAAAAATTTAAGAAACTTTTTCCCTAAGTTTTTGAGTTGTCCAGGCTTGGGAACTTGTGATCCTCTTGCATCAGCCTGGAGAGAGCTGGGATTATAAACGTTTGGACTAAGCAGGGATCTTGGATGAAAATTTGAGAAAAATGAAAACCTCCTAATTTTTCTAGCATTAAAGGGGCATGGCGGCACGTGCCTGCAATCCCACCACTTGGAAGGCTGAGGCAAGAAGGTCACTATGAGATTGAAGCCAGTCTGTGCTAAGTAGTGAGTTTGAGGCAGTTTGGACTACATAGCAAAACCCTGTCTCACAAACAAACAAACAGGGCCAGAGATTTGGCTCAGTGGTTCCAGCGCCTGCCTTGCAAGCGCAAGGTCCCTGGTTCGATCCCCAGTAACATACAACAATAGTGGGCGTGATGGCAATGCCCACTGGCAATCAGTACCATACCACATACCACAGATGCCGGGTTTGGTGGACTTGGTAGCTCAAACCTGTAATCCCAGCACTTGGGAGGCAGAGGCAGGAGGATTGCTGAGTTCAAGGCTTGCCTGGGCTACATAGTGAGCTCAGGGCCAGCCTGATCTACAAAGTGAAACCCTGTCTCAAAAAAAAAAAAAAAAAAAAGAACTTGCTATTTTTGTAATGAATGTATCAGTCAATAAGATCTTTGCAAAACAAATGTTTATTTTCTGAAATCCAAGTTCTGCAAATATTTTATGACAGGTCAGGGATTTAGCTCAATGGTTCCAGCATCTGCCTTACACTTGCAAGGTCCTGAGTTTGATCCCTGGTACCATACACCACAATGCTGGGGGTGGTGGCTCATGTCTGTAATCCCAGCACCAAGGAGGCAGAGGCAGGCAGATTGCTGTGAGTTTGTGGCTTGCCTGGGTTACATAGTGAGCTCAGGTCTAGTCTGAACTATAAAGCAAGACCCTATCTAACAAAAACCAAGATTTATAACAATATCAAAAAACTTGCTGGGAATCAGAAGTGAAAATGTTCATTCTAAAATCCAAGGAATAAGGAAATATAATTTAAATGCAAATGTAGTGTAGTGTTTCCTTGTCTATTTAGGGCTTTGTCTCTATTAAAGAATGGGAAGAGATATGCAACAAGGTAGTATATAACTCAAGTTTTACTGCTGTGCTTGTTTCTTGCTGAACACATGGTTATTTTGTAAATCTTTCAAAGCTCCGTGTGCAAGTTACTAACAAAAAAATACAACATTGTTCCTAAAGTGAAAACATTAATCCATATAGGAACTACTTATAGGCCACTTTAATGATGTGGGAAAATATTTGTACTCTAATGTTAAAGGATGAAACCATGACACCAAGTATGACTTCTCTAATTGCAATTTATAGTCCTTCAATTATGAGTGTCACTCGAAGTAAGATAGTGTAACCTTTAGTCTTAAGAGCTACCTGGACCCTCTTCCTAAAGCTCCCCTTGAAGTCAGCCTGCCTAGACACACAAGATATCTACATCGTAATACAGAGTAGGCCTCTTAGGGAATCTGGGAAGTATGTCAGGATGAGAACAATGCAGCCTGGAACCTAGATTTGTTCTGCTCCAATCCCTTATGAGCATTTTATTTTCCTTCCTAAGGATGGATTCCTGACGATTGGTCTCCAGCACAAGACACCTTGATGTCAAGAGGAAACGCTGGATATTGAAGAAAAGCAGAAATGAGAAGACTTTATCACTTGGAAATCAAGTTTTTCAGAGTCTACCAGATATGGGTGAGTAGCTTAGAGGTCCCCCGCCCCGCCACGATGGAAAAAGTAATGTGCATATTATTAGACTTAAGTTTCATATCAAATAGAAACCAAAAAGAAGATTCAAAGAGTGGAGCAGGCTTCATCAACTCAACCCATGTTTCCAGTATCTTTGTTTCTTATTGCATTATTTTTTCAAATTGTATGAGTGAAACTGCAATTGGAGACAATTAGTTGGGTCTTCGATGACAACATTATTTTGCCATCAACGGAAATGTTTCTATAAAACCCTAAAGCATGAGCTTAGAAGTTGACTGAAACAGAGTATCTGGGAAGTCAAAAGGCCATACACTTTTTGTCTATAGGCAGCCAGGAAGAAGTCACACAAAACCTGGACAGTGATGAACCAAGACTCAGTGTGCAGATGCCGCCTGGATCAGTGTGTCCTTTCTGTTCTCACACCGCTGCAACGGAGGGGCTGGAATATTGATAGTACAGTGACATCACATAAAGACGTAATAACTTTTGCTCCAGAGGACAAGAATAGGACATAAGTGACCCAACAGCCTGCTTTTGTCTGAGTGAGTCCCTCTGGCTTTGTCCACAATGGGGGAGCTGAGGCCCCGCCCCATGACTTCCTGTGATGGCAGCTCCTGCCAGCTGCTGGTCCACCCAAGTACCATACACCTCAGGTTCTACACTGAGGAATTGTGAATGTTTAGGCTTCTGTTGGAGTCATAGTGGAGGCAAGAAGGCCCATCCTGGAGTCCCAGCCTCTTTCATTTCACTATAGGCAGGATCTTACCTCACCTACTAGGCCTTGTGGGAAGAAAGCTGTCATAGTGCTGAGTGCTCTGAAACTATTTCCGCATGATGGCAGTGGTGCCCCTTGTATTAGCACAATCATTGTCTTCCAGTGTTTGGTTCCTGCCCTTCTTGTCTGAAAAAAATGCCACTAGAGTTAGAGGTGCCAGGAAATAAGGGTGCTTTGTATTTTGCCAGTTTGGTGCAAGGAGATTGCAATGCTGTTTTCCTGTTTTCCACCTGAAATCTAAATTCACATTTCATTGTCAAGACTCTCATCTTTGGGCTGTGGATTTAGCTCAAGTGGTACTGTGCCTACCTTGGAAACACAGCCTGAGTTCAATCTCTATGTAGCTGGAAAAAAAAAAAAGACTGACTTTCAGGCATCAATTGTGATTGTACCTGGTCTAGTCTGGTGTGATTTTCTCTGTGTAGCATTACTTGTGTAGTGGGTTCCCTTGGCATCTAGTTGTCTTTCACTGGATACAGTTTTGGATGATCAGAGAAAAAAAAAAAGAGGGCATTGCTTCAAGCCTGGAGATCTCCTCTAGCATCAGTTCTCAAATCCAAACAGGCGGTGACCTGGGTACCCTCTGAGGTAAGTAGCAAGTCCTTCATTTTGTGACTTTATGAATTGTACACAACGTTTTCATGAATCACAAGAGAAAGGATTAAGTAGTGAGCCTTCTTTATCACAGGCTTTTATGGCTAGTGTTTAGACGTCTTCCCAAAGCTTCACGTGGCCTTAGGTGAGGCTTTCTCAGAGGTGGCTCAGTCTAGAGTGTGCGATGCTGGAACTGGTTCTCAGTGCAGTGCTAAACTCATGGGCACTAGGATTACGGGTGTGAGAGCCACGTACCCTAAATAGTCTGGGGTAAAATAAAAGAGGCAGAAAGACACTATTAAGATGCCTTACTTGCTTCTCCTGCCTTCCACTGCCATGAACTGTTGCCTTTCTGCCATGTACCGCCCTGCCTTGTGGACAGCCAACTATGGATTGAAATCTCTATGGACTGTGACCTAAATAAACCTTTTTCCATTTAGCTTTGGCTATAGGGTAATTTGTTTTAGCAACAAGAAAAGTAACTAAGACACATGCCATACGTACTCAATATGGCAGAACACTTATAGGTACACGGGTATCACTTTCTATGGGAAGTTACTCTAAGCTGTGTCTCATTTTCTCATCATTTAACAGAATCACTTAAGCTGATAGAATGGAAAAATAGATAAAACTCAGGTAAGGACTTTCTAAACAGAACCTCAGTTGCACAAGAAGTAGCGTCAGTAATCAAAAAAGTGGATTACATCAATTAAAGAGCTTCTGCACAGCAAAGAAAACAACCCACAGAGAGAAAAGACAAACTACAGAATAGTAAGAAATTGGTAGCTACTCTGAGAAAACTAATATCTGGAGTAGATAAACAACTCAAAAATCAAAGACAAAATAAAATTATCTTTCAAAATAAAAGCCAATCAAAACATAAGGAACTGAAATGAACAGATACTTTTCAGAAATAGAAGTGGCCAATAAATACATGAAAAACATTTAACATCTCTGACCATTGGAGAAACAAAAATTAATACAGTATGGGGATTCTACCTTACTCCAGAAAAAACGGCCATCATCAAGAAATCAATAAGTGCTGGCAAGGATGCTCAGGAAAAGGGCACCCTTCTACATTCACACTGTTGGTGGGAATGTAAACTAGCACAACCAATACAAAAGTCAGTATAAAAATTCCTCAAAAACTAAAAATTGAAATTACATTTAATCCAGCTCTCTCTTGTAGCTATCTTCACAAAGAGTTAAAGACATCATATCAGTGTGATAGATACACACCAATTCTGTAGGCAGCCTTTTTTTCTTTTCTGTCATTATTCATTGAAATACAACATTTTATATTTTTTTTCAAGAGGTTGAGGTCAGAAGTCACCCTGGGTAACTCTGGGTAACCCTAGTAACTCTGGGTTACCCTAGTAACTTAGTGAGACCCTGTCTGTAAATAAATAAATACTTAAAATCTTTGAAGCTGTTAGTTGTGGCCTCAGAGTATAGCAATTCCAGTACATACTTGGTTTCTGTCTCTTCAAAATACACTCTTTCAGATGTCTTCATGCCAAGGTCCGAATGTGGACTAGGATATCAAGGAATCTAGGATGCATAAGAAGAGGCTGACCAAGGGTTGTAGTGCCCAGAGTTGTTCTTCTTCAAGCCCTTAGGTATAAATTCATTTTCTTTCCTTCCTACGCGTGGATCCCTGACACTTGACCCTCCAATTTCATGAGACAATTTTATATGAAGAGGTAGAATGCTACCTGAAGAAAAAGCAGAAATGGGAATACTTGGTCAGATAAAACTTGAGATTCGGAAAAATGGGATGTATATGAAATGTTTTCTTATGTCCTGTAGAGACTTAAATATTCCAAGACTTATTTTTTTCTTTTTTGAGACAAATTCTTTCTGTGTTGTTCAGTCTGGACTTGAATTCACTGTGCAGAACAGGCTGGCCTTAAACTCCTGGCAATCTTCCTGTGTCAGCCTCTTAAATGATGAGATTATAGGTATGTGCCACCATGCCGGGATTGTAAGACATTTCTTTTTTTTATGTAAGACATTTATTGAAGCAAATATTACATTTATAATTTAAGAATCAATCTAGAATGAACATGTGTAAAATAATCGCTGCAGAAAGATTCATTGAGTTCTTGAAAATAAGTAACTGTATTTGCGATTATACATAGGAAAATGAAATACTTACAATATGGCCACATGTTAAAATTATTGGTTTCCTATTTGTGGCATTAACTATGACCTAGGTGTATTTTTTCCCCTTTGTTGGTACTTGAGATTGAACCCAGATCCTTCCAACCAGCTACATCCCCAACACTTTTTTATATAATTTGTATTTTCAGACAGGGTCTCAGCATGTTACTAAGTCACCCAGGCTGGTCAAGAACTTCTGAAGCTCTGATTTCAGCCTCCTGAAAAAAAAAAAAATCCTCTTGCCTCTGACACCCAGCATGTTTCAAGCTGGGAGCCTAGGCCTATGCTACCACCAGGCCAGGCTGCCCACTTTTTTATGGATGGCTTCTGTACCTGGAAGGACAGATAATTTTATGAAATGCTGAAAAAAAGGGCAGAGTCTTTTAAAAAAATAATAATCCAAAAGAATATTTAGGAACTTTTAAAAGACTACTTAGCAAGTAAGAAATGCAGAAAATATATTTGAACACTGGATGTGTAAAGGGATGGGAAATTTTTTTTTTTTTTTTTTTGCTTTTTGGAGACAGGGTCTCGCTTTGTAGTTCAGGCTGGCCCTGAGCTCACTATGGTGCCCAGGCAAGCCGCCGCGAACTCAGCAATCCTCCTGTCTCTGCCTCCCGGGTGCTGGGATTACAGGCGTGAGCCACCACGCCCAGCATTATATGTGGTAACTGGGGATCGAACTCAGGTCCTTGCGCTTGCGAGGCAGGTGTCGGAACCACTGAGCTAACCCTCCAGCCCGGGATGGGAAATTTTAAAAATCTTTTTAAAAAATTCATTAGTACATGTTTGTAGTTCATGCAATTTTCATCATGTTGTGGAGCAGTTACATGGACATAACACAGCTTCTCTATTTTAAAATTTTCTTCCCCTTCCCTTGCTCCTCTTCCTCCAATCCCCATCTCATTTTACATTCTTGTTGATATTATTAATCTTAGCTAATGTTATAGCATATAATGTTTATATTAGCTGGGATTACTAGGTTCCTGGACATGGCATATCTTTATTCTACCTACATTTCCTTCTCTCTTTCTCACATCTCAGGCTTTTTCCCTTGGACCACTTCCCTATTGCAAGAGATCCATCCCCTTGTCTTCCTCAGTCCATCCTTTATTATTATTCTCTTTATTGTACTTTGCCTCACTGAAGATGAGAGAGGCTGTAAGATATTTAACCCTGAGTGCCTAGCTTATTTCACTCAGTATCATATGTTCTAGGTAAATCTATTTTCCTACAAATGTCTCGAATCTGTGATTATTTATAGCAGAGTAATATTCCATTATAGATAGATAGATACCACATTTTCTTTATTGAATCTTCTGCTGATGGGTATTTACAAGCTGTTTCTAAGCTTTAGCTATTACAATATGTGCTGCTATAAGCATTGGTATGCATGTATCACTGTACTGGGATGTCTTAAGCTCTTTGGAAAAGATACCTAGCTGAGGGATTGCTGGGATTTCTTCAATTCTTTAAGAAAAGAGTTGACAGTCATTCAGTACAGAAGCACAGAAAATGGAGGTGGACTTTCCTATTGCCTAGGAGGAAAGGCAGATTAATGGATACTTGGAAATGTCCATTGGCAGCTCAGTTTGATTTTCAGCAAAAATTTCTTCTTTTGGGGGCCAGAATAGTCTTAATGTGTGAAGAATGTGGTAAAGCTTAGCAAAAGTGAACACAGGTGCCAAATCAATTGAGTCGCTTTTTTTGGTTACTTTTTCATTTTTCATTTATTTATTTATTTATTTTCTAATTTCTCACTACATACTCCAGGTTGCTCTTCAACTCCCTGTGTATCCGAGGTTGCCTGGAATACTCAGCAATCTTCCTATCTCAGCCTTCAAATACACTTATTGCATAGTGCACCGTAACGAACAGTTGCAATATAATTTTTGACAAAAACATTCCTGATGAATGCATGTTGAAATAATGTCGAAATAGCATTATCTTTTATTTCCTGTTTAAAACTACAACAACAACAAAATCTAAAGCAACTACAAGGCAAAGCCATCTCATTCTACAAAGCAAAGATCCAATAACTGTTTTCTAGCCCCTGTAATTGCTTGGATTGGGGTGTTGTTGTTGTTGTTGTTGTTATGTTGTTGTTTTACCTGAAGGGCGGGAGAGGAGTGTTAAGGGAGAGGACTTGTATGCATACTCATAGCACTACTGTCATGGTAAACAGAGAGTTTCACTCC
Source organism: Thryonomys swinderianus (assembly GCA_004025085.1). Lineage (NCBI taxonomy): Eukaryota > Metazoa > Chordata > Mammalia > Rodentia > Thryonomyidae > Thryonomys > Thryonomys swinderianus. Next base: position 29,204 of record PVIC010017819.1, read on the forward strand.
TTCCTGTGTCATGACAGTTTCCTTAACATGAGGCCCAGCTGTGGAGGAAGGCTGTCTCTGTAGAGAGATGGAAGAGGATTGCAAACCAAGAGAGGCCTTTCCCCCTTGGCTTTAGGACTCTGGAAGAGACCTGCAACCGAGTGCTACCCCAGTGTAGTGCCTGTGTCACGAGGGGTCCAGCATGGCCAGTGGCTGCCCCGAGCCACCATGAAAGGAAGACTTAGGTTGGTCTTAGTCCTACCTAATTGGACCATACACCATGGACCGGCTGAGAGGCAGATGGAGGGTCCCGGGGCACCAGGCAGCTCTTCCGGTCCTTCCTAGCAGCCCTTTGTTGTCAGAAGGCCGGCCTGGTGGCGCAGTCCTCCAAATCCCAAGTCCAGGCTGAAGAATGAGGAATTCCTGTCAGCCTGAGCCACACAGGGAGTTCAGCGCCAGGCTCCAGGACACAGGGAGAGCTGCACACCCACTGTGGTCCATATCACAATCCCTGTGAGCATGGCTGCAGGCGTGGAGGAGCGGCCCAGGGCTTCCTTGGCTGGGAATTAACATGGAGCCACACTAGACAGAGGTGAACCCGTGAGGGCCCTGTGAATGCAGTGAATGCCTCTAAGGTGCATGTAGTCAAATGGGTAATCTGGGTACATGGATTTGACCTTAATTTTAACAGTTGATGCTCTATAATTCTGGCTGGCCTTGAATTGGCTATGTAGCCTAGGCTGGCTTTGAACTCATGGCAATCCTAGTGCTTCTTCCTACAGAGTGCTGGGATCACAGGTGTGAGAAACCATGGCCAGCTTCAACTGGAACTACACACACACACACACACACACACACACACACACGTCCACACACTTATTTGTAGATACACATATTTTTTCTTTTTATAGATAGGCATTCACTATATAGTTCAGACTGGCCTTGAACTCAATATGTTGCCTAAGCTGGACTCAGTATTTCAGTGATCCTTTTGCATCAGCTTCCCAAGTGCTGGGTTTACTGGCAGGAAATATTATGCCTGGTGAGTGGCAATGCTTTTTGAACATATCAGTGTACTCCAGCAAATGTTAATTATAGGTCAAAAGCACTCATTTCATGAATTAAAATATCTGCATTAAAAAGTATAGTATGGGGCCGGAGGGTTAGCTCAGTGGTTCCGGCGCCTCCCTCGCAAGAGCAAGGTCCTGAGTTCGATCCCCGGTAACCACATATAATGCTGGGCGTGGAGACACGCCCACCAACAATCAACACCACATACCACAATGTCGGACGTGGTGGCTCACGCCTGTCATCCCAGCACTCAGGAGGCAGAGACAGGAGGATTGCTGAGTTCATGGCAGCTTGCCTGGGCACCATAGTGAGATCAGGGCCAGCCTGAACTACAAAGTGAGACCCTGTCTCAAAAAGCAAAAAAAAAAAAAAAAGTATAGTATGCAAAAATCTGAACATCGATTTCTCGAAGTACATCTAACAGGTGTATAACATACAAAAACACTGAGCACATATGGCACAGATGTGATTCTGCTTGTAATGAGAAGTGATGCCAAGATGCTCACACTGAATTAGAGCCTCAGTTTAGAAACAACTTCTTGCTAAGTTACCTGGGATGGGTTCAAAATTGTGATGCTCCTGCCTCAACCTCCCAGGGTGCTGGGGTTACAGTTGTAGGACACCGTGCCTGCTTGCAGGTATTTTGTTTGTTTGTTTGTTTGTTTTTAGGCAGCATCTTGCTTTTTTTTTTTTTTTTTTTGTAGTTCAGGCTGGCCTGAGCTCACTATGTAGCGCAGGCAAGCCTTGAACTCAGCAATCCTCCTGCCTCTGCCTCCCGAGTGCTGGGATTACAGGCGTGAGCCACCACGCCCGGAACTGTGGTATGTGGTATTGATTGCTGGTAGGTGTGAGTCACCATGCCCAGAATTGTATGTGGTTACCGAACTCAGGACCTTGCACTTGCGAGGCAGGCACCGGAACCACTGAACTGAATCTCCGGCTCTCACAGGTGTTTTAACAGTGGTTGTCTGTCCTCACTGGGATTGGTTTGCCATGTGATTTCTACTTGTCATCTGTTGAAGGTCTGGAGTAAGGTGGAAAATACTAAAAGCATCTGTGGGTGAGGATATATGCCAGTTGTGCTGTGCGGTGGGGCTGAAGGCTGTGTGCACTGTCCCGTCCGGAGAAACGAGTAGCTGAGGTGGGTGTAGATGCACACAAGTGTATCCATACACAAACTTTTAAAAGCAGTGTGTGCTCATGCGCAGTGTCAGCATACGTGCAGGAACGTGATGGTTTAAGGCAAGCTCATTTCTCTCTTCTTTTATCTGGATGAGTCCAAGTAGATGTGAATCACAGAACGTGGCTCCACACATGTGGTGTGTACACCCACATCACCCGTGTTCAACTTTCCTTGGGGCACACACGGGTGGTCTGAATCTGACACAAATCAGTGTTCAATACCTATGTCTGAATTTGCTTTTCCTCTTTGCACCTTTCAAAACATGGAGTTCTATGATGATTCCCGATGCTCAGCCGTGAGGGTCAACAGGAGACTGAAGCCAGGCCTACCGACATGGTGAGTTTTAACCCAGTCTGGGTTACACGGATAGACGGTCTCAAAACCGAAAAGAAGGGGTCAAGGATTTAGCTCAAGTGCTACAATGCCCACCTTGGAAGCAGAAAGAGCCAAGTTCAATCTCAAGCAGCATAAAAGGAAAAAAAACATTGTCTGGGGATTTAGCTCAGTGGTTCTGCTATATGCCTGGCAAGCCAGAGGTCTTTAGTACCACATATCACAAGGCTGGGCAAGGTGACTCATGCCTGTAGTCCCAGCACTCGGGAGGCAGAGACAGGAGGATTGCTCAGAATTTGAGGCTAGCCTGAGCTACATATTGAGTTCAAGGACCTTCCTGAACTACAAAGAAAGACCCAGGATCTAAAACAAAACAATGAAGTCAGTGTACATTGGGCTCCCGAGGACCGGCGCCCGGGTCAGTGGCAGTTGCAGGGAGTCAGCGTGAGATCCTAGCAGCCTGGCGCCTCGGCTGGCAGCATTTGCTCCTCTGCCTGGGGCTGGACTCCGGAGGCTTGGCCTGCAGG
>PVIC010017820.1:0-32298 GCA_004025085.1 Thryonomys swinderianus
TTTTTTTTTTTTTTTTTTTTTTTTTGAGACAGGGTCTCCCTTTGTAGTCCAGGCTGGCCCTGAGCTCACTATGTAGCCCAGGCAAACCTCGAACTCAGTAATCCTCCTGTCTCTGCCTCCCGAGTGCTGGGATTACAGGCATGAGCCACCACGCCCGGCACTGTGGTAAATGGTGTTGATTGCTAGTGGGTGTGAGTTACCATACCCAGCATTGTACATGGTTACTGGGATTGAACTCAGGACCTTGCGCTTGTGAGGCAGGCGCTGGAACCACTGAGTTAAATCTCCAGCCCCCATTTTTCATTTTTAAAATAACAAATTTCCTCTTAGTTTATTTCAAGGGACTTATGAAATCGTTGAAAGCAGAGAACATTTTCTTTCATGTCAAACCACTTACAGGTGTTTAACTTTGTAAATATGTGCTTTCTGCCAACACCAACTACATCCAATCATATAGATCTGCCTAAGTGTATTTCCAAAGCAATTATGTATGAATACAGTACTGACCACAAAAATGGGATATAGCAATTCTTTCAAACCATTTTACCTTTTTATGTCTTTATTTTTAATTGCAAATCCTTTAAAGGGAAATAAAATTGTAAATGAATCTACATGGCATTTGCATCACTTATTTACTACCATTAATTAAAGGTTTTATTCTGTATATAGTATTCTGGAAATATGCCCAATACATAAGAAATACCATATGATATATCTTGATCTTTAGAATATGCATGAGGATGCATATAAGACAGAATCACAAAATCATCCAACAATTGACCTTGCAAATATCAATCCCATTAAGTTATTTCCTTAAAATTTTTGCACTGGTTTTTAGAAGATTCCAGGTTTAGAGTAGCCTTGCCACTGGACTGTGAGGAGAGGCAGAGTTTTGCTCCTTCTGTCATCTTTCCATTGTACTGTGAGATGGCTCGTGGCCTTGATATGCTCGCAGTCACTTTGAGGATAGAAATGTTTTAAAAACTGTTATGTATCAAGAAGGTTAAGATGCAGGAACTACAGAAAGGGAACACACGCACAGTGAAGGTGTGAATTCTTACACAAGTGTCGGCTCTCCCCTCACCAAGCTGTTCACTTGAACAGCTCTTGGATCTACTGATGAATAAGTGATTGAAAAATGCAGGTAATTAGAAGTAGAAAGAAAAGTAACTGAATCCTATACCTAAAGAAGTTAAAAATGTTCATTCCCTGGCTGTACAAGCTATAGTTTATGTATTTGAGTCTCTTCTCTTTTCCTTATGAAAAATTTTCAAAGCCAAACAATTTCTAAGCTTACCTTTTTATGTATTACTTTGCATAGCACACTCGCTTTCAATTGGCCTTCTCCAATTGTACCTATTGAGTAGTGTTAATGAAAATAAGGGGGGGACATTCACCATTTTTTCATATTGAATTTGAAAAACAAAATTTTGGAAGGTTAATTACAATTTCCAGTGAGAAGGGAAATGTATGGTGGAAAATCAAAACACCCCGTCACCTATCCCCAGCCAGTGGCAACACTGACAAGTCTTTAGAAGTTTAACTACTGTGTAGTTTCTAGGCTGTCTTTTTTTATTCTGTGTTGCTATAGCAGGAATCCTGACACCAGGCAATGAACAAACATTAAGTTTATCTGCCTCATGGCTCCGGTGAATGGAAGGACCCAGAGGATAGTGCTGTCTTCTGTGCAAAACTTTAATGCTGTGCCATCCCTGGGTGGAGAACAGAAAGATGGGAGATTTACAATCGAGTAAGAAGCACTTGACCTCACCTCTACGTCCTCTCTTGCAATAGTTTGCCTACTGGAACCATCCCAAAGGACAGAATCTTCACAAGCCAATCACCCCTATTTCCTTAATTGAATTCTTTATTGGTACATTTTATATACAGCTCACACTCACACTCAACATTGGGGAATTTTTACCAGTACATGACACAAATTACTTCTCATTTTTACCCAAATCCCTATCCACCCCAACCCCCCATCCCCTATATACATGTTCTTTCTTTTTCTTTCCAAATCATATTTATTCTTTCTCCTCATTGCTTTCCCCTACACTTTCCTTTTGAGTTTTTTTCCTATTTCACACAGTCCATCATTCTAGAACTCGTTTACATTTACAGGTTCTCTCATTTAGCTGATATCCAGACACCATTGTTGTGGAGATGAAGTCTCTGACACATTTACACCCCAGCACGAGCCAACTCCCTGCACTTGTGCAGTCATTTCTCTGAAGAGCAGACACTAAATGTTTTGTGGCTAAAGGCAGCTGATGTGAACTCCAGCTGATGCGTTCTCGCTGGACTCTGTCCGACTCATGACTCAGAGCAAGCCCACAGAAGCCCATTGCAAGACTTAATAATACACTTTTACTAGGGTAAGAATATACACTCCAGCACCCCGGGAGGATGAAGCCATTATATTTTACCTTAGTGACATTTTGAGGCTCATAATTTGATATTCTCTGATGGCCTTATTCTAAAGCCTATAAATTACTATACCTTTAGAATGATATCTGTGTTTTAAACACTGTGCTCTCTCAAAGATGCATTGTAACACATGCCTTATATTTTTCTCTCAAGAAGATTTTATTTTGCACTAGAACTTACATTCTAGTTCTGACAATTTGTTAAAAATTGCAAGCCCCTACATGACAGAGAAAAACAAAATAAGGAGGATGCAATTGTTCTTATCCTCTTAGATCTTTCATGTCTTAAAACTATTTTCTCACTAGAAAACAGAATGACTACAACTAAATGTAAAAGCTATATAAGAAAGTTTGTTTGGTCAATGATTTGACCTGTTCCTCTGTTGGCAGGAAGTGCTGTGCCAGGAAGGATGCCATTTGGCAAAATTAAAGTCTGCATGTGTAGATAATGTGATGGCATCTAGTGGTGGCTGACCTGTTGGAACTGCAGTGATTCACTGCATCAGTTTCTATTGTTAGACTATTAAAATCTAAATTTTACCAAGGACCATAGAACTAGGAAAAAGGCGAAGGGGTTAAGGCTCTACACAGGGTACCTGTTTCCCTGGAAGGGAAAACGACCATTCATTAAAAATACCCTCTGTGAGATTACTATTCAGCCAACTGCATCCATATGGAACCTAACTCCATCCTTAATGGTTCCTTCCACTCCTGGGTTTCTTTCCCACATGAAAAACGTTAGAGAAAACAAATCATGTCACCAGGAGGGCCCCCAGAGTGCTGCTCAATAAGGACATAGCAGAAACCACCCTAGCCTGCTATTTATAATATCCTCTTAATTGCCACTGTTTTTTTAAATTGAAAACTAAACTTTAAAATGTGTCTCTTGGAAACACTAGCAGATTAATAAATTTAGTTTTGGTACATTGGTTTAACTATTAAATATGTTAACACGTAAAAACAGTCTTGTTTTTTGATGCTTAGTAAGCCATGCTCTGTCTGAGAGTTGAAACACAGAAGTTGGATTACAGAGAAGTACAGGTGCCAAAAAACTATACCGTACTCCCCAAATTTGTACTCACTGAGAAGTTAAATATGAGAAATGCTTCATTAGTGTGTCCTTGTAGTCATTGTATTAGTTTGCAATCTTTCAATTTGCAGTTATTTGGAGATGTATCAAATGTAATGGGCTCTATTCAACAAGGGATCCTCTTTATTGGTTACTTCTCACATGGTCAAGGGCATACTAAATATGTTCTTGGAACCATTCCCTCTTTCAATCACTGTGCCAATAATCATTTAGAATACAAGTGGATTCTTTTCATTTAGAACAACCAGGTGGCTGAAGAGAGCCAGTTAATAAGCAATCAGCAAAATCAAAAGCAATAATGAAGCCCTTCAAGGTTTTGTGCTGTGATGCCTGATACATAATCTCTATTTTCTGAGTAAATATACAGGAGGCCTAGCAGTTGAATGACTTTGCTGATGCCACATTCTTCTCTATGTGAGTTTATTCAGCTTTGAAGTTCTCTTAGTCTGGAGATATCTAACAGCTGTTTGAAGACATTACCTTCCCTTGTAAGTGACATGTGGTGTTGCACTTGGCTTTCCTACGGATAGTAGTTTTCAGTAGTGCCTATCAGTACCTTTTATCTACAGAAAAAAGGTAAAAGATTGTAACTACAAAAATATATTGAATCTGTTCATCTAATCTGGAAAAATAATGCATTATGTAATTAGAGAGGCTTGATCAGAAACCTATGTAAGGACTTCAGATACTAACTTACAAGATTTTTCTTCCTCATCGAATCTACCTTGATTCAAAAAGAACTTTAGTGCATTCTGTATTACCTTTACATAGATTGAAACATTATTTTATGATTACCTAAGTTCATATTTCTTTTCATTTGGATCTTGTGTCAATCTGAATAAAATTCAAACTTTAAATCAGAAAGGATTTTCAAAAACATTGAGACATTCTCCTTTTCTGAGTTGTACGTTAGATAGCTTTAGTTTTATTAGATTATGACTGTATCCCAGATTGAATAATAATATTCATGGAAAAATATATTGGGTCCCATGAAGACCAGGTAACAATATGAATAAGCCAAGTCCGTGGCCTCTGTTGCTCTTGGTCCTTACATGGCTTTGAATCCTCACCACCTCCTCAGCGTAGAGGCCATTAATGTTCTTGTCATTTCAGAATTATGGTGTGATTTTTTGATTTAGTTCTGTTCCATGGAGAACACTTTGATGGCTGGAATTCTTTATTATAATTTATAGCCACCATGTAGTATTTTTCTTCATTTCAAAAATGGGTTCTTTGACCCATAACATATATCAAAGCAACTTCCTACATGGGTGCATCTAATCTCTGATGATGTAAAAAGTCAGCGTCTTAAAAGTCAAGAACAGAGAGAAGGTGTAATGATGTCAGGTTGGTGCATAGAGATGCTAGCTGCTATTTCCCAGGAGGTTTTCATGAAGTGGGAGTGGAACACAAACCTCCTGTGACTTCCAGGCCCTTAAGGTACACAAGAAAACACAACTGGTGAAAATACCCCAGATCTTCCTGTGTTTTCCTAAGCTGAGCTTCATGATCTGTATTCGACAAGTACTAGGTCTATCACTTAAGAATCACGAAAACTGGGGATTCTGTTGTCATTCCTGCATAAGTGATAGCCCCAGTGATGAGATCCACACAACACAGAAGTGGGGAATGGGTGACTGAGTGAACAAAGCTATGTTCCTTCCGAAGAAGCACATGAGAGCAAAGGCAACCCCTGAGGTAGCATTCAGTTATGTTTCAGGACCATCTACGTAAGTGAGAGGTGTTGCACATAACTTCAAAATAAATGAAAACACAACACTCATGTCTGAAGATTTGGGAGAGAAGCATGGGGAAAAGAGGACTTGTCTATGGGGATCTGTAAGATACAGCAATAGCAGTGATTTGAGAAAGATTATTTATCAAAAGAAATAAGAAAACATCCAAACATGTTCACATGTTTCTGTGAACAAACTGAGGGATCTTTCTATTTTCTATTGACATAATCTGGTTTCCTCTATTTCAAAAGGAATTAGTTCTCTCATTTGTAAGATCTGACTTTACTTAAGTATACATTTTACTATCTCTCACCTTCCTTTTTTGAGAACTTCCATATTATTTCCTCTTGTCCTACACCACTAGCATTCCATGTCATCAGCACTATTTTTATCAGCATATGAGTATGATATAACATATTGTCTTTCAAGCTGTAAAATAATTTATGCAATGTCACTGACCTACAACCTCTGCCTTAAGAACTTTGTTCAGTTTCACGAGTGGTAAAAATGTTCTCAAAAGTGCTGATTATATTTGCCACTTGCGCCTATTTTCTTGAATTAACCCTTAATCAGAACTTTCTTCCCTAGCAATTCAGAAATCTACTTTCCTTCAAAATCACCATTAGTCATCTTAGTGCTATTCTACTATCAGGTATTAGAATTTAGCTCATTTGACTTTTGGGAGACTTTTAGACACACTTGATAATTGCCCTATCTCAGAAATAGTTTTGCCATTTGGCTTTCATCACATTCTCTTACTTACATTCCTATTTCATAGATGTCTCTGTCTGAAATCCATTGCAAAATATATCACATCTTCTCAATAAAATTTTGAGTCCTCTAGCAAACACTCCTTGTACAAACACCCTTCTCTTCTTACTCTTTTGCTAAGTAAATCAAGCCAATGTTGTAGCTATCTTAGTTATTCCCAAATACTATTTTTAGTTTTAATCTTTGAAACTACACCAAAATAGCATTCATCAATACAAAATTGATAAGCTAAAGTTTTCAAAATTTTAAACTTTTTTTGCTTGTTGGAAGACAATTTTAAAAGAGTGGAATGAAAAAACTGTAAATTAAGAGATGCTTCAGAATTTCATATTTGATTACAAATTTTTGTCTTAAATATATAAAAGACTATTGAAAAAACTGATTTCTAGGTAAAAAGGAGATAACATATAGTAAAACATTTAAACATTTTAGCAAGTACTATGTATGAATGGATACAAACAATGTACTCAAGTATATTAATTAGCATAAAGCTTACTAAAACTATTTTGTGATGTTATGTGCACCTATTAGAATGGAAATTGGAAAAAAATTAAGCTTCCTTTGAAAACCTCTAGAAGCATTGTTAAAAATACTAGAGGTCTTATCTCTTCAGATAGGAATGTAAAATGGTATAACTTTTAAAAATTGGCAGTTTCTTACAAAATGAATGATAATTGGTAATGATGCAGAAACTTGACTCACATTTGCTTGTGAGAAATAAACACTTTTGTTCAGAAAATCCTATATGTAAACATCTGTAACAGTTTTGTCCATAATCACCAAAACTTAGGGTCTGACTGTGTGGTGTATGAAGTCTAGTATATCACACAACTCTATACTTCCACAATTCAGGTTCAAATCCTTGAAGTTTTTTTTTGAGACAGGGTCTCGCTTTGTAGTTCAGGCTGGCCCTGAGCTTACTACATAGCCCAGGCAAGCCTGAAACTCAGCAATCCTCCTGTCTCTGCCTCCCAAGTTCTAGGATGACAGGTTGAACCACCATGCCCGGCAATGAGGTATGTGGTATTGATTGCAGGTGGGCGTGAATCACCACACCCCGCACTGTATGTAGTACCGGGGATCGAACTCGGGATTTTGCACTTGTGAGGCAGACACCGGAACCACTGAGCTAAATCTTTGGCCCAAATCCTTGAAAGTTTTACTGAAATCTGCTTTGTGTGGTCACTGCACAGTCAACTCCAATAACAAGTATGTTCTTTTAGCTTCAAATTACCTCCAGGCCTTTCTCTCCATCTCTTCTATGAGCTTCATCTCTCATGAAGACAATGGAAATTATAATAAACCTTGTGAGCTAAGGGCAAGTGTATAAATTCAGGGCCACAAATCATGCACAAAAACATTAAAAGCAACATCCTAGAAATGGCCAAGTAAAATATGGCAACAGAAGCAGAAACGGATTGGTGAGCCTCCTCCTGGCCGCCAGCGTTTTCAAGAAGCAGAAGCAAGACCCTGAGCACAAATGCTCTTCCGGATTTGATAGGAGAAGTAGCCCCCAACTCCTTGTGTTTTCCTTTCTTGGGTCCTCCTCAGTTTAGTCCAGAGTGGTCCTCTTGAAATGGGTGTCAGATTCTGACTCCACCCTGCATAGAACCGCCTGCCACGTCCCAGTCTCACCTTGGTAACAAGGCCAGAGTCCTTATAATTGTGTGAATCGCAATAAACGACCATTCCTGTGGTGCTGCTCTTCTGACACTGTCTTCCTAGTAACCCCTTTCCACCTGCCCTCCAGTCATGCTGGTCACCTTTCTGCTCTTTCCTCGAACAACAAAACTCCTACTAAGTCTTTATTATTATTCAGAGTAACCTTTCTAGGCTCTCCAGCTCAGCTTGGTCCCCTAATTACCCAATGTCCACACTGCAAATTTATCCTTTTAAAGTTTCAGATTTGGCTTATCCTTGAACTGACTGTAATGATTTCAGTGCACCCCCTGCAATTCATAATCGTTGAATCGTTGGCATATATTATGTGTTTCATTAGTAACTTACTTGTGATGAAGAAATAATTACTGATGAGATCAAATATTGTCTTTCTTGGGACCTGGGTTCACTTTGCTTTTTATATTGCAATCTCAGACGACTCCAGGTAGTGCCAGCTTTGCTATAGCCTGTCTTCCTTCAATATCTGACTGTTCCTCCTTCCTCCTCTATGATTCCCTGTCTTTCCTGCCTTCTCATTTTCTGTCATCAGGCCAACATTCACTTATTGACATTTCTAAGGAACCATTTAATAAACACACTCCACAAATCTGGTAGAGAACAATTTTACTGAATAATACATGTTAAATTTTAAGAACACTCAATGAAATTGAGACCGATAATCAGCAGTGCATATTAACAAAGACCTGCAGCCTCTGGCAGTGGAGAAAATTCGAGTTATCTTCTAAAGACAATCAGTGACATCTGAGCCGCCTCTTGTAGTGACAGAAACACTAACCTCCAGGATTAAAACCAATTTCTTTTTTCATTCTTAGATTATTCTGTCAAATACTTTAATTCTTATTAGTAGGAATGGTCATCAATGGTGAATTAGTAGAAGTTACTATAATTATGAATCTTTTTAATTAGAGTGTAGTTTTCCCCTGGTACTTTTATCAGACACTCCAGAGTAGGGTGAAAAGTAACTGAAATGTATTTTTATTTTATATTTTATATTTGATTTCCATTTTTGGACAGAAGAACCAAAAGTAACACTTGCCTTCAGAACTCCTTCTAGACAGCTTTTCCAATCACTTTACTTTCTATCAAGAGATTATTATCTCAATTTTAAGATGTTTAAACCTCAAACTTTTAAAGCTGATATTCATTTTTAATATATCCTTTGATAACAAATAGACCACCCTACGTTATGTACCAAAGAACAGCTTGATTCCTGTGGATTAAATTTTCATTGCAAAATGCAAATAATTTTCCATTTCTCATAATTTATGATATTATTACCATATCCCATTACATAAAATGACAATGAGAAAAAGCACTCCTGCTACTACAATCTGTGCTGAGAAGCCGCCTCACCTGCTCTGTTTCCAGTCCTATCTGGGCTGCAGCTAGAGGAAGCAGGAATGTGTTCGGTCTGTGCTGGGGGCTGTTAGTACTTGACCATAATGGACACTAAAACTATGTTTGTTTGCTAAGCTCCAATTATAAACAGCTAAAGCGCTCTGAATGAAATTAGACTTTCAAGATTCATTTCTGGTTGTCAGCTTTCTTGGTTTATTATTATTGGCATTTATTTCCTACTTATACATAAATACATTCAATAAGAATTGCTGTACTGTACAAACAATACGATGCAGAGTCCATGTCCAATTATGTGCATGCAGCCTATTAAATCACTTTCTGATTTTGAAAGTTACATCTAATTGAAAGAATGGAAAATTACCATGTGTGTTAATAACACACAGCTCAGTGTTTCTTCAGGCTTTAGAAGGCTTATGACCTATTCAGTAATTTACATTGAAAAGGACAAAATTACAAGAAAAGTTGGCTTAAAGATGTAATTGGCTAAAGTTGGGCAGCACCTCATACACAGGGTGGAAGAACAGCAAGCTGAGGAGATGAAGTTGGCTTTATAACCAGAAAAAGGCTGAAGATATAAGAAAGAGGAGTTTACTTTCATTGTAAGAGTAAAACAGAGTGAACTTTATCGTGTTGGGTCAGACATGTAGCACCTATTTTGACTGGGTGAAGCTTGCTCCTTTAAAGAATTGAGTTTAAATTTGTGACATGTAGCACGAATAACTCCGTTCTGGGTTGGTCCTTGTGCAAGGACATGGTGAGTCCAGAAGAGCAGCCTTCCATGAATTCTGTGTGCCATGACGCCTTCTCACATCAGTTTCTCTCAGGCAGCATCTTGATGAGGTTTTGGTATCAACAGCAGCCTGTGAACAGCAATGTCAACCCTTATTTTCAGAATCAGCCATAGCACGTCCAATCCTGTTACTGTAATTCTCCGACTGGACTAGAGTCTGCATGAGAATGTGTGTGCTTCCTCTGGGGCACAACGCAAGATCATACGTATTCCAGAACTTCTGTAAATTTAGTTTTGTCCACAATGTCCCCATTGCCTCTTTGACCTCAGGGATGAGGCTCTAATACTGGTTTCAGGAGCTCTTGACTCTGCCTCCCAAGGAGACACGATGATACCATGTTCATGAGAATCGCATCCGTCAAGATTCTGGCCTGAGATTGGGACGCTGCTCCTGCCTCTCACTCAGTGCCTCGGACTGGAAATGCGGCGTGGTGACGTCACTGAGCAGCTTTCCTTACAGAATCCTCTCTGTTGAGGGTGAGATTCGGAAGACATGGGACTGCTAGGGTGTGGTGGGCGAAGCACTGTTTCTTCTGTTACATTTTTAAAAATTTTCCCTCAGGAACTTGTTTGCCTCATGTGCAGTCCTAAGGCTCTAATTAGAGAAATGATATTCTGTATTTTAACTTCAAAGTATCAATCTCTGAGACAAGGCCCTATGTAGGCCATGTTCTTAGAGGACAGACACGGCCAAGGTGCAGTAGCCCTTAGGAAGGGTGTGTTTTTAATATTATATGGATGATTCTTTATGGTGTAGGACACTTTTTATTTTAAAGGGTGTTTATTTTCCCTAAAAATCTAAACATCTCTGTTACCCAGTCACTGGGCAACCTAAAACAATTCTGCACATTTACAACTATTCAACATGAGGCTGAATTAACTTTGGTTAGAAACTATTGCTCTAAAAACAGAACCCAGGTTTGAACAAAGAGTGTAAAATGCAACTTAAGTTAATGATACTTAGCTTCCAATTGTTGATTGTACAAAGCCCCCATGCAGTCCAGGTGACCCGACAAGGCCAAAATCATGGTGAGAGTTCACTTGCCCCCTGCTCCCATGGTGTGTCTATTTGTTATTCTACTTTGAGAAGGTGCCAGACAGCTGCTTCACCTCTGCTTTTCACCAGCACCGAGATCCAGCTCCATTTGCTTTACTAGAAGTTCCCTCTTCTCTCACTCCGCTAGGTTGTCACAAGACAGTGTGAACTCTTCCTCTATGAACATCTCACAAGGGCCTCCAAAATGATGTGTAAAACAGGTAAAGTCACAAAAGCATATAGACTCCATATATAAAAAGGCATACAGTGGCAAAATAAATAATCTAGAAGAATAGGCTGCAGAATATGTACCAGACCCTAAGACCAGCAGGAGTTTTACAAAGTAAGAGATTGGGGGATGCTGGTGGTGGGGAAATGCAGACGGCATCAGCAGGGACTCGTTTGCAGGTGGAAAACGCTGAGAAGAGGTGAGACCGAGTGGTCCCCAGAGTGGGTAAATGGACAGCAAGGAAAGGAGAGACAAGGACCACAGTGCTTGGACCCCAGTGTAGGGAAGGCACAGCCTCTGCTGGAAACCAAGACACAATAAGAGGACAGAGTTTCCTCAACCTGGAGGCAAAGGATTAAAAAAAAACATGTCAAAAATGAGTGCTGAACTGAAACACAATAATACGAAAGGATCATGAGGAAGTTCAAAGAATCTTTTACTCTCATTTCTAAAACTGCTGATATCATCAAGGGGGAAAAGTGTTCCTTTTTCATTTTGTTTTTAAAGTTTGGTTCAATTTGTCATTTCAAGGGTTTCTCATGCCAGCAGCCGCAGAGGTTATATGAAGGGACTTGAATACACATAGATATATTCTGAAACCTGCAAAATTTAACTCAAAGTACATTTGAGCTTTGGCGTGCCCTTGGGGGAGGAACGGAAGTGCTCAGGAGATGAATAATGAGGATCAATACTAGTGTGACTAGTTTAAATCTAACATAACCAAAAGCATTCGCTTGGTACTGAGAGGCGAAAGGACAGTGTCGAACAATGCAGCCCCAGGTGAGGATTTCTTATTCCACCATGGAAGCCATCAACAAAAGCACATTTTCTTGCCATGTGAGAAAGATGTATCTGCATTCATAGATGTAAAAGACAGAGGGATATTTTGCATATTCAAATAACATTTCTTTAGCTCTTTTTAATTCTTATGATGCAAAAATTATATTTTCTATAAAAATAGTTTTGATCAATATTCTATAAATATAAATGAATCTCAATGAATTTTGTTTTTTCTAAGAAATAGTCATATGCACGATAATAATAGATCATGAAGAGACACTTTCTGTGATTTTTACTTTATTATTCAAGCAAGATAAAGTCTACAGCATAAAATATAAATTTACCACTATGAGGCCACTTTGTTTTAAAAGATGATATGAGAAATTCAGAGCCAGACTGCTTCTACAAGTTTTTTTTTTTTTTTGAACACCACATGGGAAAAAAATAGTTATAATCTTACAAAAACTTTTCTAAAAATTAGCATGGGATTTGTTATAATGCAACAAACATTACACTCATACAACACCTAACTGGAAAGTTGGAAAAGTAAATTTATGGGGATCTTATTGAATATGTGCAGTGAAGTGCAGGAATCTGTTCAGGAAGTCATGACAGGAAATGGCAAACTCAGGATATTAAAGTCAATGAGCAAGTCCTGGAAGGTCAGTCTGTAGGAGATGTCATCCCGGGTGGTATCTGATCAAAACACCTGACCCCTCCAGCTGTCCTCATCCTTGGACTGCATGACTTAGGACACCGGCTGCTGTTCTCCAAATCAGCTCACCAGCTCAGAGTCTCCACACCACCCAGGTGAGGAGTGGGGGCCCCCCGCTAGGTCCAAAGGCACCTCCCATGAAACATCTCCCCTGTCCTCTAAGGTCACAGCGACCTCTCTCTTCCTCTGGTGGGAAGAAGTGGCATGTTTTCTATCTATCCCAGCAAATGTGACATTGACTACTACACTCATATACTTAAATCTGCACACAACTTTCCCGGTTAGGATTGTTGTCATGTTCAATTCTGTCACCACCCAGTGAGGACACTTACACCGAACTACATTTCTCAGAAGTGACCTGGATTACAAAGTGAACTGATTTATGCATCTTGCCTCAATGCTCTTAAACAACTTCCAATTATTATGCACTGTTGTTTGATCTGGGTTTGTTTTTATACATATGACATCTTTGTAAAATTTTGTTCTAGATATCATTCTGCATTCCGTACAAGGTGCTTAGTCTGTAGAAAATATTAGCAACTCTGATAATTAAAAATGGTGTGGCTGTCTCTTGATTACATTTCTAGGAACATATAAAAATAATAATTTCAAGGAAATCTTGTATATAACTTTATCCAACATAGCATATATAGAAAATTTTGATCCTGGATAATACAGAATTGAACAAATTCATACATGGATTATTGAAACAAACCCAGATGTTCCAATGGCTTAATATTTAAAGTATTGGTGAATATTTAAAGAACATGTTGGAAAGAGATTTAAATATTTAGTAGTAGTATGGCTAAAAGGAAGAACACATTCAAGCAGCTCTGATGCCCAAAGGTAAAAGAATTGGTGTATTCCCCTTTAAAGTTCCTTACATTTTCTTAGTGCTATAATAAACTCCCCTGCAGAGTATAGCTTGAGTATATAAAAATTGTTTAAAATGATATGATAAGTGAGTGAAAATGTAGTAATTGACCCTTTAAGCAATATTACACACCATCTCCTGAATACTAGCATTCTGTGATATCATATAAAATTTGCTTAGGAAATTTATCTGGGAAACAGAACTTAACATGACAAAGTGTTGAGTTCTCTGGGTAAAGGCAATAGTCTGTCTCTTGAAATATAATGAAGACTATATTCCATTAAAGTGCATTGTCAACTGGAGGGACCGATACAGCTTTACTATGTCAAAATAACACAAACAAAACAGTACATGAATTTAAAAAGAAAAAAAAAAACCTTGGGACAGCAGAATGTATATTTAATAAGATGTCTTCTCTTAAATATCAACATGATAGAATCCATTCAATTTATTTTCATCCACTGTGCTGGCCCTAACACCAATACCCTCTCTTCTCCTCATCCTCACTCCAAAAGTAAAATAAACATCACTGTCAGATGTCAGCGTCTAGTGAGGACTGTATAAAATCTTAAATGTTTTTGAACTTTGGAATAATAGTCTGACCAGCACATTCTAAGCTGAAACCTCATAAATTCTTAAATGTACTGTTCAGTGGCAAATGTTCTGAAGCTTTCCCAATAATGACGCATGCCACAAAAAACCCAACCAAGAACAAATGGATGTCTTCATTTTTTTAATAGAAAATGTCACAAGTTTTTCTTTGTAATGTCTTGGCACACTGAATGATCTGTTATTTTGAATATTTCAGGATTTGCCCATTGCTGGAGTTGTACAGATAGTCTTTTGTGGTATACTGTTCATTATATGCACTTTTACCCATTCACATGTCATTTAGCATTCCTTCATAGTGGGGAATATTAACTAGAAAGAAACTTGAGAGGTTTCTAATGCATATTATTGTTCCCTAATAATTTCTATAACTGAAGCACCTCAAAGAAAATTATGCTGAATGTAGTCCTAAGTACTGTATCTAACTAACAGACCTTCAAATCAACTAAAGCATAAGAAAATTAATGAGCAACCTAATAATATGGTGGCAGAACTGCAGTTGCTTTATTATATCTTTTATCTATTTCTAATTTTATGTGTCAACTATTTTTTTTCTTTTACATGGTTTTATTATGCTCTTGCCTAACCTGAAAAAAAAAATGTGTGAAACATCCATTAACTTCTCCATTGGACCCATGAAGTAACTCAGATTGCTTGAAGCTTAGAAGACAGTATGATATGTATGTTTAACTTATAATTATATACTTTTTCAATTATTCTTTGTAATATCCTGGTGGACTACTGCATTGCCAAATATACTTTTCCCAAATTGAGTCAATCTCCTCACTATGTCATTGTGCTACCTTGCCAAAAGACAGGTTGTTTGCTCAAAAATAAGCCATGCTTTGTCCTTGATATAAATAAGTGGAAAATGTAAGTGTGTTTAGGTGAAATAGAACTTGGAATAAATGATGAGTTTTGATGTGTCTGTCTCTGGTTCGAATGTGCTGACGAGCATGGTGGACACTAACCCAAAGGAAGATGTATCCATAGTGACCAGAGTCGAGTTAGCGAAATCCAACACATAACCAAAGATCTGCAAGCCACGTCCACCTCCCCAAAGTCTCTGTGAGTGTTCACAGCTGTATACAAATCATTTTACAGAGACTCAAGTGATTATTTTGACTGCCTTGCTCTCCTGCATAAAGGGCATCTGCAGGATGAAAGACCGAGAGAGACCTAGCATGTAGTAATACAGCTGAAAACAGAGCAATTGACTAACCAGAGTCTCAGGACAAAACAACGCCTGCCTGGGGCTGGGGATTTAGCTCAAGTGGTACCGCGCCAACCTTGGATGCACAAGGGCCTGATTTCAATCCCTGGCACCGCAAAAAACAAACCAAATAAAAAAACAATGCCTGCCTTTTCATGAGCTCATACAAAGCCTGTCAGTCTATTTAACTTATTCTAAAACTCGAGAAAGCAAATAGAGACCGGAGGATTTATTGTAACACTGTCTGCTGAGTCACAAGAAAGGATGGAAGCTCTGAATGGTACCTGAGAATTGATAATTTAACATCCGGGACACTTAGCTGCTCCACCTGTCAGAGCTTCATCGTTTGTCTGTTCAACGCAACCACAGAACTAGCCCTGATCTATGCGGAGAAAGCAGCGGCTGAGTCCCACTTCTCTCAGTTGCCTCTTCTAAGTGGCATTTGAAGACTAGGTGTTCTATAATTCAGATGATAAATTGTAAATCAAAATAAAAAATGTATCCTGAAGCACAGTATTTAGATTTTGGCTTAAATCGCAGCAAACCATACTCAGATAAATTTTAAGATGCAAATCATAATTTCGATGACTGTAAAATGTGTGCTCTTTTCACTGATCCATATGCTTGCATGTAAGAAATAGAATAGTATTAGAACTTAAATCAGTGTTTTTCAGTATATCCATTTAGTAAAAGAATAATGTAAATTAAATTCTCAAAAATTTGTGTTTGAGAATCAAGGAATTTTTATGGGTAATATGTATGTTAATGTACAATAATATTTTTAAAAGTGTTTTCAAAATCCAAGAGGTAATTCATTTGAAATTACAATTTTAAAAAAAGAAACAAGCCAAAATTCCATTTACAGAATTTTCAAATAAGAAAAATGAAGGGTAAGAATTATAAAATTTATATGTCAAGATGAAGAAAAGTGAATATAATTCCATATTTTCTGCACTACCTTCTGGAACTAATGGATATCAAACACTTTTATAAAGAAAACTACCATATTCTTATCCTCTAGGAAAATTCTCCAGGTGTCAAATTAAAAATATTAGCTGAGCATATTTCCTAAGAGTTCACTATAGCTTGGATTAGACACTAGAGTGTGTATCATTAAGTGGCAGACCCTGTGCTACATGCCACACATACACATATATAACTATGTCTTCATAGGCAATTTTACATAGTAGGAACTACTGTAATAATCCCATTTCATAAATGAAGAACCTGGAGCAAAGTGCAATTAGCAGAGTCATGCATTCTTTTTTTTTTTCGCTTTTTTTTTTTTTTTTTTGAGACAGGGTCTCGCTTTGTAGTTCAGGTTGGCCCTGAGCTCACTATGGAGCCAGGCAAGCCTCCCACGAACTCAGCAATCCTCCTGTCTCTGCCTCCAGAGTGCTGGGATTACAGGCGTGAGCCACCACACCCGGCATTATGTTATGCGGTGTTGATTGTTGGTGGTTGTGTCTCTACACCCAGCATTATATGTGGTTACCGGGGATCGAACTCAGGACCTTGCGCTTGAGAGGCAGGCACCAGAACTACTGAGCTAACCCTCCGGCCTGAGTCATACATTCTTATATAGTCACTGAAACGGGCTCCAAATTCAGAGAGAGAGAGTCCAGCATCTACACTGTTTTCATGCCTCAGCCGCATGCTCAACACAACATGAAGGAGACTCTCATGGCTGGAACAAAGCGGACAAGTAAAAAAAGAAAAAGCGGTTACAAGAGTCTGTGGAAGACTAAATCCTGAAGGGTTTTGGCAGCCATTATGTATGGTTTGGCTCTAAAACTGTGCAAGAGAAGAAACCTAGTACAACTTTTCAGTGGGAGACTCATTTTATAGTCAGAGTCATTATGATTCATGTCTCGATTTATCTGAGTAGGAACTGAACTGGAGATATCCTCTTGCTCTTTGATGAATGTGACTAGTTCCTGACCGGCAGCCAGGGAGCACTTCTGCCAGACACTGTGCAGGGACTGACCTCACAGGCCCGGGCTTTCGGCTCTGCAGAAACACAGAAGGCGACGACAGAAAGGGACACAGAGCTCTACAGTGTTGGTCTGGACATTTATCCACAAGTCCGCAACACTAAGAAGCCATGTCACTATCTCTCTGTCCTTTGTCTTCACTCTTTCAAAGATGTTCACACAATATGACAGATTTGGCAATCATGGGACACCAGTTTCTCTTTGAAATACTCTTGCTTAAAATCTTTCATTGGCTTCCAATCTTCCCAGAACAAACGTTCAACTTTTCATAATTTCTAAATTTACTATAGTTACTAACATCTCTTAAGTTGTAATTGAAATTGTCCTTCTCAGAGGTCTAATAGAAATAGAGCTTTACTATAAGTGCATAAAGCACAGGTGTGTCTATTTATGGACTTTGACAAATTCATCAGATCAATTGATCCCCAAGGAAGAAACACGGCCTGTTACACAACAGCTACCCTCACACTCTCTTAGAATCTGAGCACCGCCTCTCTACACAAAAGGGTAAGTACTGACTTGATTTCTAGTTCATTACAAACACCTGTTTTAAAATAAACACAGATTTATAGATACATGTATGTAGATATGTACATAAATACATGTGTTTAATACAACTGGTATTCTCTGATACAAAGGATACATATGAGGTGGGATCAAAATAAAAGGTGAATATTTTTAAGTTTTAGAGAAGTTTAAATTTTAAAAATTCATACAGTAAAAGATAATCCCCGCAAAATTCTAACACATTTACCCCATCATTCTTGCCACATTTTGAAGCAGTTCTAGAAATCTGGTGTTTTTATAATTTTGGTGGTACTTTTTTTTTTTTTTTTTTCTGAGACAGGGTCTCGCTTTGTAGTTCAGGCTGGCCGTGAGCTCACTATGAAGCCCAGGAAGCCTGGAACTCAGCAGTCCTCCTGTCTCTGCCTCCCAAGTGCTGGGATTAAAGGCGTAAGGCGTGATGGCCACCATGCCCGGCACTGTGGTATGTGGTGCTGATTGCTGGAGGGTGTGAGTCACCCACGCCCAGCATTGAATGTGGTTACTGGGGATCAAATTCAGGACCTCAGGCTTGCGAGGCAGGTGCCAGAACCACTGAGTTAAATCTCTGGCCCATGGTGGTACATTTATATGTGCATTATGATCAGAATTTACATTGAAAATTTGTATCAGTACATGACGTGACTGAATTCTCATATTTCCCATTCCCCTGACCCCACAGCCCCCACCCTCTATATACATAAGCTTTGCTTTCTTTTTTTAATCATCAAATTTTTTCTTTCTTTTCTTACTTCTACCCCCTTTTTTCCTTTGAATATTTTCTTACTATTTCACAATACTTATACATCTTATTACTCATTTATATTTTCAGTTCCTCAGAAACTTTTTTTTTGTGAGTGTTTAGTTCTCTTATAGCTTGGATGGAAACAACATGTTTTCCTCTGTGCTCATTCTGATGTTGGGAAAGGCCCGGAAGTAACATACTACCAGTGACCAAGCATATTCTGGGGATCTCAGTGGGCAAGGACATGCCGTAATGTTTTATGAGCCTGCCTGCTCCATTGTCTGCACTGTCCACTGTGTTTTTGACCACACCGTCTAAAGACGTTCACATAAAAGGATGTCTAAAACTCCTTCTGACAGGGTCAAGAATTATGGGTAAAAGTGTCCAAAGCAAGGCGGAGTATTTTTAAGGGAAATGAATAGCAAGTTGTTTTTCTTTTTAATTGTAATACGGTTTTAAAATTTAAATGTTCACCATACATTGTGATTGACAATCATATATATAATATGTGTATATCTTTATTTGTGTGGATAGATGTTCATGAGTTCATAATATGTGTTCAAAGTCTTTGTACTTCTGTAGATGGCATAAATTTTTTGGTTTAGGGGAGTTATCTGCATAGTTGTGTACCAGTATCATGAATTTTCTTTGTTTGTCTATTCCAAATTATAAATAAGCAATTGCTTATCAAGTGTTCTGCAAATGGGGCTTTGTTAGTTTTGAGTTTTGAACTTATAAGTAGTATTATGGCAGTATTTTTCCATGTGATTTTGCTGATCATTTTTTGGCATTACTATGCTGACTGTCCTAAAAGTAAATTGCTGACTCATAGTCTCTACAGGTTTTTATCTGGTACATAGTACAGTTTTCTATTTGTAATTTAGGAATCTGATGTTCTACAGCTGTAAAAAAAAATGAACGTGAAGTTCTGTAGTAGTCATCTTAGGGAATACATTGAATTTTTCACTTTACTATTCAATGAAGGAATTAAATAACTTGTTTTACTGATATGAAACCAATTTTTGGCTTCAGGACTTATATTATCCATTTTTACTTCCACTATCTTGGAAGATTCCATGGAACCCCTGAGCCTTCATGAGAGAAATTTAACTGTCTTATCCCTGAGCTGGGGATATGCTATGTCCATCTTCTTAGTGTCAGTTTCAAAAATTCATATTTTCAGCCATTTCTGTGAAAGATTTCACCCATGTGAGAGAATGCAGACATGACTCTTCAAGAAAGCTGAATAAATACCTTTGAGCAAACCCAATTACCTTCTAGAAACCCTTCCTCCTCAGACCCTCTTACGAAATGGTGCTTCACATATGCAATTTGATGGAACACAGCAGTTAAACCCACAGTGCCTGGTATCCAGCTTACCATAATATTAACATCTTCAACTGGTACAGAACAGGCATGGCAGTTACTCAATACTGATACATTATTATTAAATAAAATTCATATTTTTAAATGTTATTTTAATTTTTCATCTGATACTTTTTTCTGTTCCAAGAGCTTGTTTAACATTCTATGTTAAGTTCAATCCCCACAAATTCCTAAGTATCTTCTGGCACTGATCGTTGGTCAGATGTTTTTATTTTTGGAGCTGTGTACAAAGCTGCATCAAAATACTTATACTAATGCTACACTAGAGTTAAATTACTAATCTTTTAGGAGACATATTATCCATTTTAACTTAATTTTTGTTTAAGGTGGAAACTTATGCCTCCTTTTTTTAATTGAATTCTTTATTGGTACAATTTATATACATCTCAAAATCACATATAACATTGGGAAATTTGTACCAGTATATGCCACAAGTTAATTCTCATTTTTACCCATATCCCTACCCACTCCCCCTCCTCCCCCCTTTATACATGCTCTTTTTCTTTCTGTATCATATTTATTCCTTCCCCTCATCACATTCCCACACCAAGTTTCCTATAGAAATATTCCACTCTATAAAAGCTGTCCTACTTTCTAGAACTCATTTGCATCTACAGGTGTTCATGCCAAAGAGAAGATCCGGAAATTGTCTATCTGTGATCTATTGATTTCACTTATTAGTATAGCAGCTCAGTTCGTGATAGCTCAATCTTGGAAACAACCCAAATGTCCATCAACTGGAGAGTGGATAAAGAAGATGTGTTTTTTTTACAAAATGGAGTATTACTCTGCCATAAAGAATGACAAGATCGATCCCTTTAGGTGCAAATGGAGACATCTATGCCTGCTTTTATCCCCTTTCTTCTCTTCTTTCTTCTTCCTTCCCTCCTTCTTTCCTTTCTTCCTTTCATCTTTCTTGCATTGGAATGTCCAATTTTTCCAGCATCATTTGCTGAAAAGACTGGCTTTTCCCCATTTAATTACCTTGAAATGCAGTTAAATGTGGGAACAAGTGTCTAAATATTTTTGTAGTTTCAATCTTACAAGATTTTTCTTTCTCATAATTGTTTTGGCTCTTGAATCTTGTCTCTTCACCCTTTAAACTAATTCTCTTATATTTTGGATTTTGAAAAATTTTATAATCAGTTTGCTAAAATTTTAATAAGGTTTATATTGAATTTATATATCAAATTGTGAACAATTTCCACCTTAATACTTTTGAAATATGTATGAACTTGGGATATATTTATGTTTAATTCCTTATAAATTTTACTTTCATGATAGTTGGATTTTATGTAAATACTACATGTATTTTGTTAGATTTATGACACTGTTTTATTTTTATAGGCTACTCTAAAATGATGCTGTTATTTCAAATTCTAATTGCTTATTGATTGTATATAAAATAAAATTTCCTTACACATATTGACTTTGACCTCTATCACCTTAAATACTCAGTCATTACTTACAGGAATTTTTTGTAGAATTTTTGAGTATTCTCCATACCATGTAGTGTAATTTTGTAGGAAAGGCAATAACATTTTATCACTGTCAATCTATTGGCAATTTTATTGCATGAGTTACAATTTATGAGAATAGACATTATGACCAAAATATTTTTGACCTGGTCCTTTTCTTGGAAGGAATGAAACAAATCTCATGATTAAGTCTTCTACTTATATTTTTTAATGTAGATTATCAAATTGAAGAGTTTCCTTTGTATTCTTTGTTAGCTAAGACTTATCATGGGGGCTGGGATTTAGCTCAGTGGTTCTAGTGTCTGCCTTGCAAGCGCAAGGTCTTGAGTTTGACCCCAGTACCACATATCACAATACCAGGCACGGTGGCTCATGTCTGTAATCCCAGCACTTGGAGGCAGAAGCGGGAGGGTTGTTGTGAGTTTGAGGCCAGCCCGGGCTACATAGTGAACTCAGGGACAGCCTAAACTACAAAGTGAGACCTTATCTCAAGAAAAAAAAAAAAAAGCATTGTTATCATGTAGTCATATTGGATTTATTTCAAGAGTTTTGCTACATCAGTATGATAATTCTTCGCCCTGTTGATGAGGTGGATTAGATGGAGTAGATTAATGGTGTTCTAGTACTAAACTATCTCTCCCTAGAATAAGCCTCACTGTCTTGGAATTTATTTTCTAATACATCATTCCATATTTTTGTATCTTTGGTAATTGGAGATAGTTGTCTGTAGTTGCTATTTTAAACTGACTAGTTTTAAAATAATATTCTATAGATATTTTAAGAGACAAGCATTTCTTATCTAGTCAATTTCAAATATCATGATTAACAGTTACAATGGAGCCCTTATCAACTTCCCAGTAAAACACCTCGCCTTAAATCTTACTTCCTGAAGCTTTCCTTAGCATATTTCCACATTCCTGACAACATCAACTTCCCAGGCTTTACCTTTGGCTCCTTGCTTTATTTTCAGCTCTACACACTGCCGTCTCAGAGTCTTATTTCTTCCCATCCAGGCTTCTATTTGAAATATGGTTGGAAGTCTTTTTGATTCTGCATGTCTGAACAATCAACATCAGATGGAATGTACCAAAGTATGTTTCCAACTGGAACAGCAACCAGGACCCTTTGTACAATGGCTGCAGAAGCTTTTGAGTGTTTGGAAGTTAGGAAATGTGGAATCAATCTTGGGAGAACAGTTTCTTTTGAAGCCCTTCTCAAAAAAAATTGGACACTTTTGCACCCCTGAGCTTTAGTTGAATGGAATCTTGCTGATTTCTAACATTCCCTCAAGGCATCCTTCTTCTTATCAATGTACAAAGTACAGATAAAACGTAAACTTTATTTTTTCCATAGTGGTAAATGGTTGGGTACAGTAATAACAGTGATATCTCTTCACCAGTGTTAATTTTCTGATAAATCATCATTCTGTTACTAGGAGACAGTATCTGATACCTGCAACTTAGATGAGCAGTTTAATTTTTCTTGGTTTTAGAAGATTCAGTGTATGATTGGCTAGATCTAAAACACAAACATCATGGTAGAAGGGAATAGTGGAGCAAAGCTGTCATTTCATGCAGCTGGGAAAGGGAGCAGGGTAATAGTGCTGGAGAAGACACAGTGGAAAAGACCAGGGACCATACAGAGTACCTCAGGTCATGGATACATGAACTACCCAGGCTATATTAATTCTCTGGATAGTTCTTAATTCAGTCACACAGACACATCAGAAGTAACAGTCACAATTGTCATATAGGTTAGATACAATTGTATTATGAAAGAAAAAATGTGAGATGTTGTTTCTTTCTTGTAGCATTATTTTCTAAATGTGGTATAAGGTAATATTTGCCCCATTAAAATAGATTTGAGAAATTCATGCCCTTTTTGTTGAAGAGTTTACGTGAAATTAACTTTTTTTTTTAATCAATAAGTGGTAGAATCAGAGAATGTCTGGCTTTCAGGTTTTCTTAAAATTGATTTTTGGGTTTTTTGTTTTGTTTGAAATGTAGTGTCTATAATAGAGGACTATTCATTGAGTTCAAGTTATTCTATTTTTCTAAAGCATGATTAATTTTTACTCTAAACAAATATTTTATCTTGTTAATTTCCAAATATATTGGCATAAAGTTACTCAGAATAATATCTTACTATCCTTAAAAATCTATACAATCAGTAGTAGTTCTGTCCCTCTCTTGTCCTTGACATGGTTAATACAACAATTTTCCTGAAAAACCTAACTAAGAAGTTAATGGAGGCTGATTAGTCCTCTAATTCCCTAGGAAGGGGGACATCCAGGGCTGAAGAGAAAAAGGTCACCAGGACTTAAATAATTTCAAGGTATATGGGGTCTCAGGAGGTCAGTGCCTTAGAATGGGCAAAGACAAAGACACTCTGAGCTAATGATCATTTATTAGATACACACAGTGTTTGGAAGAAATATCGGGTGACTTAGGGGATAGGCAGTAATCTTAGGACAAGGAAGAGCTTATGTTGATGAAGACCTTAGGTCATGAGATTCTTAGGTGACTCTCAGGAGACCCTTCTTTCAATAGTAGGTGGGAAGGGCCAGGAATGCAATCTGTGGTTCCATGCTTGCCTGAGGGCAAAGGGTCTTGAGTTGCCCCCACCTATTAAAAAAATACTAGATGAGAAGAGTTAAACTGATAAGGAATTTGGTCCTCCTTGGGTGAAACCTTTCTTTTACTACTAGGTTCTCCAGGAACCCGGATGTCTTTGGCTGATGCAGTCCTGCTCCGGAGGGTATCAGCACCACAGGACCACTGTGGTTCCAGCTAGGACTGGAGGGAAAAATGAAGCTATGATTCCACATCCTGTCTGGGCCCTGTAAGTGGGAAAACTAGGCCTGAGCATAATGCAACTGTAAAATGATATTTCCCCCCAAAATATGCAGCATTGCTGTTGACAGGAGGTTATCTAATTTTTTTCTGAGCAGCTATTTTTTGAATGAATCTATTCTCCTAATTGTTTGTCTTGTTCTTCATTACTATTTGTTTACTTATTACCATCTTCTTTTTCTGCCTATTTTTGGATGTAATATTATTATAGCTCTATTTTTGTTTTTGTATTTTTTTTGTTTTTTGTTTTTGTTTTTGTATTTTTTGCTTAATAGTTTTTACCTCTTTATTTTTTTTTTCCAGCAGGAATATTTGGTCTGAATAGCCTACTTATTATTTTCTGAAAGAGTAAACAATTTTAACTTAAATTATTACATGTAAATATTGACATTTTTCATAAAATAAGTAAAAATAAGCAAGGAACAATCTATCAATATCTTTGTGCTTCCATTAATCAACTGCAATATCATTTTGACTATTTTCCCCAGGTTCTCGTCTCCCAATTATCTTGCTTTATATATGATTTTAAAATTAATATTGCATTGAGGGATTTTTTATGGTACTTTCTTTTCATAAACATTACTTTATATGACTACTTGAGGACAAAGAGCTTGCCCTTTGCCTCTTTCCTGCTGTTACACACAGATATCTACATATTTTAGACATTCAGTAATGTTTGTTCAAGTGAATAGAGTTAAAGACATTGTAAGGAGACAAGTTTGTTTCAATATTTAGCTATTTTTGCCATACTATCTAACATGATGACAAAATAAAGTTGAAACTGAATAAAAAATGTTGAATTAAATGCTGCAAATTCTATTCATGTTTCTGAGAATCACAAAGGACAAACTAATGTGGTATGTGTACATGGGTTCTTACCATATAGTAATTACCTATTTCATTCATTCTGCAAGAATAATGAAGAATTTCCAAAGTAAGGAATTTGATACTTATTATTTGTGCTCCAAGGTATGCAGAACTTATCCCTTTATGAGTGCCTCTGCATTTAACTTGCCTGTTGGTAATTAGTTCTCAGTGCAGCAGATAAAATTATCCTTTTTAAGTTCAATTTGATCGTGTCATTCTCTATATATATACATCAATAACTTTCTATTTCAGAACAAAAGCCAAATCCCTCCGTGTTTTGCAGAGCTGTTTTAGACATAATGGGATGCTGTAACAGACAACCGCACATGGAGTGGCTTAGAACGGCACAAATTCTTTCCTCACAGGCTGGAAGATGAGAGGTACAATGGTGTTGATCAATTGAATTTCTGGTAACGGTTTCCTTTCTGGTTTAAAGTTACCCATTTTTATGTTTATATTTACATAACAGCAAGAAATCATCTCCCCTGTCTTATAAGAACATTAATCCATCATGAACTTAATATGAACAACACAACGAGGGGTTCTAGGGACTAATCCCTTCCATGACCGAGGGCGATGCCACAGGGCCAGCCCCTGACCAAGTCCTAAGGCCTCACTCTGTGACAGTTGAGGGAAGAGAAACGCAGACCCCAAAGCCTGCCCTGCATAATTACAAAATGAGAGGCAGGCACACCAAAGTTTTTGCATGACATATGGTAACCATTTTTCCCCTGTAGCTCACCAAAAGTTCATATATGTGGTCTGCATTTTATACCTACATTTATAACAGAATGAGTTTTGGAAAAGACCGTGAAAAGTATTGCAGCAGACATGACTCAGTGCCCTGTTGATCATTCTGTCTGTTATGTTCTGAAGGACTGGAATAGGAGACATCTTAGATCAAGTCAGACAGGTGAGACCAACACACTACGATCCAGGTGCTTCTGTCATGTTTCTCTCACCAACATGCACTATCACCTTCACAAACTTCTCTGGGGTCTCCTTGTTTTCCCTGAGTGCTACATCTAATGCTTTATTATATGCTATCATGTGGAAACCTGTCCTGGAAACTCAAAACCCTAGTGACAAGGGCTTCAGGTTCACAAGGAGACATGGAAACAGAGCCTGCCAAAGCCAGCCAGGGAGCCAGGTATGACCTGTGCGTGACACAATCCCAGGGCACGGCCTAGAGCAGTTCTCATAGCAGGTCCCCTGCAGGACAGCTTGGACCCGATGATGCTCTAAGGAGACAGTGATACCAGAGGACGGTGTGTGCTGAGTGTCTGGACCCCTCGTCCTCGTGGGCACAGTGACCCACTCTCACACTGAATAGCAGACTTCTTTCCCTACCTGCACTTGGCCTGACTTCACTCTGCACAGTCCAGTTCCCCCTATTTAAAATTTCATATCCTGCTATTGTTTGCATTTTCAACTGATTATTTGTTCAGAAATGAAAGAGACCACCCCAGAAGGAGACTCTGGGACTCCAAAGGCAGTAACATATCTGGTTTAACCAGGCAGGAATGGCAGGGGAGGGAAGGCTCTTCAGGTTGCCCCTCCCTCTTTAAAATGCCATGAACTTTTATTTCTTTGTTAGTTTTTCTTCTTGCCCTGTCTCTCCTCTAGGCTACGGAACTCAGAGACTTTCCTCAAGATGCCAAAAATAGCTTCCTGATGAGTCTCGCCATGTGGAATGGGGAGGAAGAACACATAGCCTCTGTTTTCTGTTGTTCTTGTTGTTTTTGCTCTGAGCTTGTAAGAGAGCTACAGACCTGCTTGAAGTTTATGTCTTTTTCTTCTCATTCACCCCACCCCATTTTTTTTTAGACAGGGTCTCAATTTATAGTTTAGGCTGGCACTGAGCTAACTGTGGGTGTAGCCCAGGCAAGCCTCAAACTCAGCAATCCCCCTGCCTCTGCCTCCCAAGGGCTGGGACTACAAGTGCGAGACACCATGCATGGCTCTCTTTCCCATTTTTGCAGATACAAATCAGTAAGGAACAACCAGAGAGTTTGTTATCCCAGTGGCAGAACAGATAGTTCAGGAACCAGATGTGCAACTTGTTTTTTCATATGCCTTCATGACCTCATGTCTCTGTAGCCTTTGATACTTTGTTCAGCTTTCCTACTCTTTTCTGGAAAAACAGCTGTTGTTACCAACAATTTTGGTAGCCTGCCTTATTAGCTGCATACTGCACTTTACTCCCTTTTGAGCTCAAAGTCTCTCTGAACTTTTCCATTAGATAGCTGTTCTTCCTCAGGGTTGCCATCTCATCTCATCACATGACTACCATTTTGACTTATCACATGATTGGCCGCTATTTTCTCTTGTCAGAAGGCTGGAAGTTATTTTGAGTTACCCAACACCATGCACGCTCACCTTTTTCTGAGATAGTAGTATAGGTAGCTATGTTAGATAGAAATTAATATGTAGTCAGAGAGAGACTGGGCACTCAAGAAAGTCAATAGAAAATAAGATATCAGAATGGTGGCAGGAGGTGCCTCTGAAGAAGGTAAGGACTCAAGAAAGAAAAAAATAACAAGAGCCTAGCTTACACACTTTCCGAAGAGATAAGCAGAACTGTCATTAGTATTATCCAATCTATTAAGTCCATATATCTACTAGACACATGGGTGGGTGCCAGAAAACCTACACTTAGCCTTTTCCAACATATTCTGTTTTGGAAATCACAGATAAGCCAAGGTTAATGATTTCAGACGTGCACCCTTGCTAAATGCCCCACATTCTACTGAAACAGTATTGGCAACTACACTTTTAATCCTATAGGCTGTAGCACCTCTGGGGGCCATTCACGCATCACTCAGGAGTTATTTCACAATAAACTTTTCCTACTTTTAACCTCCACTGTCCTCTGGAATTCATTCTTTAATTTCAGGGGACATAAACTTGGCATTTTCCAGGTTGGGAGTTACATTTCTCCTGCAGAAATAGGAGTTAGTGGGACTCTAAGCATTCTATGTTTATGATGGGTAAGTTCCTCATCTTGGTGTTAAGAACCTTGGAGACCAATAATAGTATCATGTCTTCTGAAATTTCTTCCCTCTCTTCTACATTACTTCTTTTTTGCCACTTCATTTCCACCTTACTCTGTAATCATATCACTTCATGTTGTATGGTTAGATTTTTGTAGTTTTTGTTCCCCAAACTAAATATAAGTTTTTTGAGTATAGGGCATTCTTTGTTTCATTGTTGTTGTTATAGTTTTTTTTTCCACTTACATGAACTTCAGGACCTAGTGTTTGAAATATTTAAGTGGTCAGCAAATATTTCTTGAAGATACTGAGGTTAATAAATGAGTTGTTGCATAATACAGACTACATAGTCCAAGACCCTTCTGAACCATGATCTTCTCTAATACTTACAAAATAATATTAACAGTGTTATAGAAAATGATGTCAAGTTAAGAGCTTTGCTTATGGTCACA
This sequence comes from Thryonomys swinderianus, assembly GCA_004025085.1. NCBI lineage: Eukaryota > Metazoa > Chordata > Mammalia > Rodentia > Thryonomyidae > Thryonomys > Thryonomys swinderianus. Next base: position 28,622 of record PVIC010017820.1, read on the forward strand.
CTAAAACTTAATAATAGTAATAATAATAATTAGCAAGTTTGTGCTTCACACCAGGGCTTTTCTCTTTTCAAAGCTTAAATCTTTTCCTTTGTATCATGCTGAGATATGAATTGAATGCAAAGAATTTAATAATATTCTAATATTTTTACAATCTAATTTTGTGTTAGCATCTAGTCTGCATTTGTCACTGAAATAAAGGAGCAATCATATAGCTAAAAATCTTGCAGCTTTACATATTTAAATTTTTAAAGAAAAATATCTTTGTGACTCAATTTGATTTTCTATAAATTGAGAGGAAACTATTGTATTTTGGGTTTTCAGGCCCTAATCTTGACATTTCCTCTTCTATAGCAGAGTAAGCTTCTTATCTGACATGTACGCTCTGAGGCTTATTTCTGAGGACATTGTCCCTTCCATAAACATTTGCTTTGAAAAAAGGAGTCAACATATATTCTGTGAGAGTGGAAAGCTCCTCAGCGGTGAATCTGCTAACAGGAGTAGAGCTTTGGAATCCACTTCTCTAAATCTACATCACAGGTTTTGTAGAATCACTTTTAGACCAGATTCTCACTTAGTCTAACAACATTGACTTCTTTTTTCTAAAAAATAAGAATTAATAAACCTGAGCTTCGGGCTAGATCTGCTTCCTAAAACATTTATTCTTGTAGTGATTACTGACTACAAAGTTGTTAAAATAAAATAATTTTGTGGTTCGCTTTAGATGATGATATTGCACATTCCTTTCCTACAGAGCTACAGCTGTGAGTGTCTGTGGTAGTCAGAATAAGTAGCCAACGATTCCACTGTTAGCACATTTGGGGTTACTGCAGGCTCCTTCTAGACACATAAGATCAGAGTGCAGCACGCTGGCTGAGAAAGAAGCTGAGACCTGTTAGTTGCAAAACCCCAAGACATACACATAGAGCAGTCCCCATCGCCTGCACACAGACTTCCTAGGAGAACTTGAGCAGTGCTGGGAAAGGACGGCCTAGACCTGACCTCACCAAGAGGAGCCTGAGATACAGAGAGGACTATCATAGTGCCGCCCTGCTGCTGTGTTTTGTCCTCTAGACTGCACTTATTTTCTTACTTTTCTTTGGCCCAAACTTGATCTACAGAAACTGTTCCTTTTCCGAATTCTAATCAATGGAAGTCTTATTATTATTTGCACCTGTCTTGCCCAATTCTTTGCTCAGGACAAAAAGAACCCAGAGGCCACCTCTAGCAGGAAACTAGCACCCAAAGCACCATTGACAGAACACTGTCATGTCACTTCAAGAGAAGCTCACATGCAGAGATTTGGGAACTGCTTCCAGCATGTGTCCTGGGATTTTGTGAGTCACAGGTTGCACCTAATTTTCCAGCCAGTTTTCCCATGCCCTAATCTCCGGTTGCAATTCTTTCCATTTTTTTTCTCCTCAGTACTTATATCTTCAGATTTTCCCTGATTACAAGACAGTTTTAATAGTGTGAAGAACCTTCATATGAGTGAAATTCAACTGATGTGAGTTAAGAAATTTAACTTGCCTGAGTCTGAATATCTTCACACATATACAAAAGATATAATATGTACTGTATTTGTAAAGATAAAGTAGAATATAGAAGGAAGAGTTTTAAAAATTTAAAATATATAATGCAAAATTATAGGATTGTCTATGGGTGAGAATGCTTTGAATATTTTCACAATTCTAATAATTAAATGACAATGTAATTATAGACTTTGAACATAGATAGTTTTGGTTATTTGGAGTTGAAGGATTAATTAACGTGAAAATATCAAGGGTTAGAGAAATGAACCAGAGAAAAGAAAATGACTTATAGAAGCAGTCAAAAAATCAGAAGATGCAAACTAGCTTGTCAAAGGTCACAGGCAGCTCATTAATTGATCCATCATCCTTGCATTCAACCATCCATCTATCCACCTAAAAAGCATTTCTTAAATGCAAGGAACACAGTGGTTAGCATGATCTGACCCATGTTATGAATGAGGTTACAGGGTAGAAAAAACTCTTGTTGGAAAATATCAGTGTTTTTTTCAAAATACAACTGTATAATACTAAGGAAACAACTGAGATTCCAAAACACAGGTGAATTAGGTTATCATAAAGAAGAATATGATCTCACAGGAGTACCCATTAAATCTAGTCACTCCACGTAGCTAATTTAAGGTTCCTTTACCAATAAGATAATATGATTACTTACTTAGTTTTCTCTTTCCACTAACTGACTATGTTCATTAACAAAAAGCAGATTTTCCCTTCAATGACCCTGTTGTGACTCACTTATATATTACTTTTGAGGGAAGGAGATTCTAAAGACTAAAAAAAAATGACTTCATACAAAGTTTAGTAACATACAGCTCTTGTCCTAAACCATGCAGAGTTGAAAAGGAAATATAAAGGAACTACATAATAAAACAGAAGGTGATGTGAGAAGCTGTAGAATTTTAGAAGAGAGGAATTTTCCTGGAAAAAAATAAAGGCTTTGAGTAGAAGGAAACCAACTTCTATACAAGAATTTCAAATAAACTTTCCTGTTCACTTGGTTCTACTTTAAATTTGCAATTAATTTGATGGGGTAAGATTATACTGTGGCATTTATTCAATAAAATTGATTAAATAACTACCATTAGACAGAGTCTGTGATAATCACTAGCTGTATAAGAAAAGAAAAACGTCTGTATTTTAAAAACCTAGTAGAGCAGGGAACTTAAAAAAGTTCTATTCAACAAGTACTTTTGGGGGCCTTACTATATGTCCCAGGCTCTGCAGGCAGAGTAGTCAATGAATTTTTAAAAATACATACTTACCATCATGGTGGCATTTGTAGTCCAATTAGATGGAGCAGATAATGAGCAATTCTGAGTGCAAAACACTTATTTCATATAATCATGGGGGCCTTTAGAAAAAATATCAATAAACTCCCTAAGAAATGAATATAAAATAACTATTAGAGAGGTGATAGCCTCTGAGATGAGCTTTGTAAGTTAAATGAGCATTATGTAATTGTTAAATGAGAGGAGCAAATTGAGTAGGCAGAAAAGAACCTATCTCACTCGATTATCTTAACTTGGCATGTCACAAAGGGAAATAATAAAGCTGCTGGACCTTTCCTATATAAGGAGTCCACAGGAGTCCCTCAGCATTAAAGGTACAGGAGGATCCATTCTATACCACAATCACCCAGGATCTACCTGATCACTGAGGGCCACACCAGGGTCGTACAGGCACATACCAGGGCAGCACTTAACAGGCCCCCAAATACAACAGGGTGTCATATGTGCCAGGAGGTCCAAGGGTACAAAGTCAACTGACAACACATATATGATGCTACGGCACATAAGATTCCAATCTGGAGCAGGAGAGCTTCCTTGCAGAGTATAAACTGAGTAAGTAATGGGCAATGAATATATCAAAAATCTTTAATATTATACTTAGTTCACAAATGTCATTTCTTGCTACTGAAAAAAATGAAAAGATAGAAGACTACCAACAACATGGGAAAAAATCTTTACTAGCTGTGTATCAGACAAAGGGCTATTATCGACAATATATAAAGAACTCAAACAGATCAGCCTCCCCAAGTTTAAAGACCCAATTCAAAAATGGGCAACTGAAATGAACAGACACTTCTCAGAGGCAGAAATCAAAGCAGCCAAGAAACATATGAAGAAATGC
>PVIC010017821.1:0-11820 GCA_004025085.1 Thryonomys swinderianus
TTCAGGCTGGCCCTGAGCTCACTATGGTGCCCAGGCAAGCCGCCGCGAACTCAGCAATCCTCCTGTCTCTGCCTCCCAAGTGCTGGGATGACAGGCGTGAGCCACCACGCCCAGCATTATATGTGGTAACCGGGGATCGAACTCAGGTCCTTACGCTTGCGAGGCAGGCGCCGGAACCACTGAGCTAACCCTCCGGCCCGGTTGAAATCTATTCTTAAAGAGAGGTGGAGTGTCACAAACCAAAATTCAAGCTCTATACAAACTGGTTTGAGATCAAATCCCAGCTTTATTGCTTATCAGTGGTTCTCTAGGTGTGATCCATAGAGCAGCAGATCACCTGAGAAATTTGGGGGGTTTATTTGCTTGTTGTGGTACTGAGGATCAAAGCCAGGGGCCTGTGTACACTAAGCAATTGCTATATCACATCACTAACCTTTTTTTCATTTTTTTTTTATCTTGGGGCTCACTAAATTGCTCAGGCTGGCCTTGAACTTGTAATCCTCCTGCCTTCCAAGAGGCTGGAATTATGAGTGTGTACCACCATGCTCTACTTCTTCCTGGAAACTTGCTAGCAGTACACCTTCTTGGGCTCCATCGCACTTGAGTGGAACCAGCCATGTGTGTCTTAACAAGTCCTCTGGGTGATTCTGATGCCTGCTGTTAGCGTGAGATCCACTGCTGCCTACTAGCTGAATGACCTTGTACAGGTTTGGAGTTCTCTGAGCCTTCATTCCTCATCTATGAGACACTACAAGTACTAACCATATAGAGCTGTGACGGAGAAATGACACAACACATATAAAGACCTTAGTACACAGGAAGCAATACCTTTCCATTATTAAGCAAACTGTGTCCTTTGCCCACCATGGATCCTGCTAATTTGGGATTGGTTTATTTTTGCAATGGCAAGTGGAAACCATGAAGTTTTATCATTGAAAATGACTCAAAACTTGTCTGTTCAATTAGCCTTAGTTTTACACCCTCCCTATCAACTAGAATGACACTCATTTACTCCCACTCCATCTCTGTGCCTTCGCTGTTTCTGTTGCACCCTCCTCAAATACTTTTCCATTTTTCTGCCCACACAGTCTAAACCTTACTTCTCCCCAAAGTATCAGTTCTGTTCTGTTCCCTCTCTGAAACTGTCCCTGACCACCTCAGACCAAATGGATCCACCCTACTCAAAATGGTCAGTTATCATCTGTGTTGCACAATTTAGCCTGTAAGCATATGCATATACGCTGCTTGGAATTTATATTTCCTATCTAATTGCCTTGTCTCTTGTTTCTTTAGTTAGCATGAAAGCTCTTGGGAGACAGAAATGGCAGGTTATAGCTCTTTTTAAATCTCACCATCCATCCTCTGGTATATGCTAGGAATGAATGCATGAACAAACCTCTATAGGAAAGCCTGGTCTTTTAAAAACATATTTGAAACTTTTTAAAACGACAGACATTAAAGAGCAATAATCATAGTAGCATAGGTTCATAAAGACCTTCTTAATTTAAAAAGTGCTTCGGTACTTTTAACTGAATCTGGCTGTCACAAAAGCCGTGTGGAGCCAGGGGCAGTGGTGCAAGCTTGTAGTCTCAGCTACTCAGAAAGGTGAGGCAAGAGGATCTCAAATTCAAGGACAGCCTCAGCAACTTCACTGCATAGCAAGACTGTCTCCAAAAAATAAGGGAGTGGGGCGGGAGATGCAGCTCAGTGGTAGAGCACTTGCCTGGCATATTAAAGCCCCTGGGATTGATTCCCCAGTACTGCCCCCTAACCCTTGTGGAGTAGGTATTGTCCTCTTTTGTACATGAGGAAACACACTCTCTTTCATGACTTGCTCAAGGCTGTAGAAGTAATAAAGGGCAGAGCTAAGGCCCCAATTTGGGCTCTGCTGTATCTTTTACTTGGCTACTTTGACCAGTCTCATTTACCACCGTTAATGTTTGATGTCTCTGCACTCAACTATCTGACTGAAAGTAAGTGCTGTTCAGATAATGACATGCCTTTCTGAAACTTCAGTACTGAGACAGGCCCACTTGTTGAGCTGGAAGTGCAGCCTCACCTGGTGTTCCTAAGCGAGCCTGAGCAATGGTCAGTTTTTCGTGGGGTGCTTGGCACTGGCAGCTGGTTTCATCTGCAAATGGGGCAGGTGAAGTCAGGGTCTAGAAGGGAAAAAGAGAAAGGGAATGTAGTCTGATGCGCGGCCCCATTTCCAGCACTACCTTCCCCTGAAGTTTGACTTCTGTTGGCTACACAGATAGAGTCAAGAAGTAAAATATCTGCTGAGTCTCTCAGAGAAATATTGCACTGCTAGAAAGCAAGGCTGGGCAGTCACTGAACCCCCCTCCCCCGTTTTTATGATGCTACAGGAATAATAAGAGCTTTTCTGTGTCTACCATAGATCAGGCACCAGAGAGGTGCTCTGGATCTCTTATTACTTCCTGGTTTCATAACTCTCTGACGGATGCATGCTTCTTCCTTTCTCAAGAGCAGGATAACCCTATCCCTGTTTCACAGAAAAGGCAACTGAGGCTCAGCAGGATTAACAAATATGCCAAATCATGCCCTTGGGAAGTCAGGATGCCCAGCTTTGAACATATCCCCATCAACAGGGGCAGTCTTCAAATGTTTAGACTCACCCACACCTGGGGTACTGGGCTGAAAGGGACGTCATACTCGGAAGCGTGGCACGACATCTCCTGTATTTCACACACACCAGCCTGGCCAATCACAAACTCTGATGTCTCTTCAGTGCAGAGGGCAAGGTCGTTATCTGGACCCAGCGAAGGCCTAAAAGCACAGCAATTCTGGCGGGCTGCAGATACTGTTACTGTGGCAGCTTCACCAACCACCAATGGCTGCAGGCCCCGCCCCAGGCAGTTTGGGCTGGGGCTCTGGGGAACGCTGTGAGAAAGATGTAGTCACTTGGAAGCCTGCCCAGGAAGTGGCCCTGCATTTTTTAGTCAGCCTCTCAAAATGAAAACCTCACTCTCTGCAGACAGAGGAAGACAAAGCGAGCGGTGTTTTTGTAAGCAGGGTAAATGCAATCCAGAGTTGTCCATTTATAAGTGTTTGAGTTCTGTCATTACCACAGTCACCACTACAGCGTTTGGTATTTTTAGAGCTAAAATTGACTAGTCACTGTAAACATTACTCATACTGCTGCATGAATTGTTTCTCAGAGATGGAGACAGGTGTTCCTTAACGTGGGAAGATTGGACCGAAGAGGGAGCCATCCGTTTGAGCAGGGGCTGTGACCCACATCTGCCATTCAGTTTTCAGTCACTCATTCATCCAAATATATACCAGGCACTTCCTCAGAAGCTGAGCTAAAAGAGGGAATAAGACCAGTCTCAGTCCCTGAGGAGGCCCTGGTCTCTCAGATCTGTGTCCGGAACCGGTCCCCTCTCCCCATCACAGTCCCTTCCCCCGGAAGTGGGAGTCCTGCCCAGTTTCCTTTGGAGACCTCCCAGTGGCCTGAGGCTTTCTTATGCCCCGCCTTCTTCTTCAGGGCTCTGGAAGCGAACCAAGGCTTTGGGCAAGAATTCAGGGAACTCAAGTCCACTATTAGTTCTTTATCAGGTAAATTAAGGCGACTTGTAGGCTCTGGGGACCAGAGCCACATTTATGATATGTCGAAGGAGTACAGTGATAAGAGTAGAAACTGCCTCCAAAACCAGGATTCAAATCCCCTTCATAGCATTTACTGGCTGTGTACTTTAATTTGGTTTTTGTAGGTAAAAGGAACTAACACTAAGTTAGCTCAAGGGATGAAGGGTTTATTTTAGGGCTACTCTGGCAATGAATCTGCAGAAAAGGAGGAAAGGGGCAGAATGTGGCCCCAGAGGGTCAAGTGCTCCACATTGACCCTGTGATTCTTTCTGCCTACTCCCATTTAACTGACACCCTTCCACACTCAAGTCTCTGCTGTCTTCATCTCCCCAGAACATCAGCTGAAGTATGGTTCAGCAAGGCCTTCTCAGCCTCCCTCACATTCCTGCTCCTACCAACTTACTGTTCTCTCCACGTTTCCGGATTTATATTTCTAAGGCAAGACTGGGGTGTAGCTCAGAGGGGGGATGTAGGAGGCCCTGATTTGACCCCAGTACTGCAAAAATGATTTCTTACTGCAGAATTGGACTGGCCAGACTTATCTTTCCAAATCAGGCCACAACCAGGATAGGGTGGAGTTGGGTCAAGCACTCACCCTCGGGAAGAAGAGCCATGGTGGGGAAAATTATGAATGGTCTATCATCACTTTAGCAGCAGCTAGAGATGGGATGAGAAATGTATTTGACTTCATGTGCTCTTAAAAGCAACCTCCTTAACTTATTTGAACCTTGTGAAAAATAGAGATCATATGTATAATATATTTGATACCTAATACACTGTAGCTATTATCATTGCTGTCATTACTCATTGTTATATAACATAATAATCCTGTATATTTTGATATAATAATATAAAATGTAATTCCCTATAGAAACAAGCAAACCGTTTGATGGATGGGATTCAGGTCACAACTCAAATGTGTAAACCGGCTGGCAAATGAGACTAGCTTATATTAACGATTCACTAACCTTTTTTATATGTAGACAGTGAATCTTTTTCATATGATCTAAAATAAATTTCTACTTGGAGTTCTTTTATGTGCTAGGCACAAACTTTATTACCAAGCTTAGGTGTTGCCATTTTCCAAGAAGGGTATATTTGAGAAGGTGTGAAATCTGGTAATTAAAGCAAAGCTAGAGGAATGTGTAAAACAACAGTAGTTACTCAAAAGCGAAGAAAAGATTTATGTGTGCTGTGTATTTTGGTCTTGATTATTGTAGTCTAGAACCAAGAAAAGGAGAGGATGGCAGAGATGAAGGGGCAGAGAGAATTCCAGATCATATACATGTGCTTGATGTGCACAGTAAACATCACTGACAGCAGCAGATGAGAAAAGGGCTATTTCCTGTTATAGAAGGAAGTGCGCATAGAACAGGGAGAATATAAAAATAAATGTCTCATTTACATCTACAGGTTCTAGAATGTATGACAGACTTTGTAAAATAGGAAATATTCAAAGGGAATGTGGTGGGGGAATGTAATGAGGGGAAAGAATAAATATGATTCTGAAAGAAAAAGAAATAGCATGTATATAAGTGGTGGGGGCTTGTGGGTGGTAGGGATATGGGTAAAAATTAGAATTAACTTCTGCCATATAATGGTACAAATTCCCCAATGTTGTGTGTGATAGTGAGCTGTATATAAAATGTACCAATAAAGAATTCAATTAAAAAAGTCTCAGGCTGGGCTGGAGGGTTAGTTCAGTGGTTCCGGCGCCTGCCTCGCAAGCGCAAGGACCTGAGTTCAATCCCCGGTAACCACATATAATGCTGGGCGTGGAGACACGCCCACGAACAATCAACACTGCATACCACAATGCCGGACGTGGTGGCTCACGCCTGTAATCCCAGCACTCGGGAGGCAGAGACAGGAGGATTGCTGAGTTCGCGGCGGCTTGCCTGGGCACCATAGTGAGCTCAGGGCCAGCCTGAACTACAATGCGAGACCCTGTCTCAAAAAGCAAAAAAAAAAAAAAAAAAAAAGTCTCAGGCTTACTTTCCAGAACATTGTCTTCCAAAGCAAGACAGAATAGCTTTGGAGTTAAGACCTAAGTTCAATTTAGGAAGACCTAGTCAGGGCCAATCAGCCCTGGGACTCAAGGCACTGCTGTATTTTAGTCCAAACACTCAGATTACTATTTTCTTAACTCCTCCTTTTTGGGGCCACATCAAATCATTTCATTTATAAGAAATTCTGTGCTCTTCAGGTTCTGCTTTTTCCACATAAACAAGCAGACTAAGTTCAGGACATCCGAGAGCTCTCTAGAAGCCTGCAGGGAACCAAGGCCACTGCCTATTCCTCACCATTTGCAGGGTTACTCTTGCTCTATGCATTGCATAAGCTGTAAAGCTGGGCCTAGTAACACAATAGCTAAATCTCCAGCCCTACTTATACTGTGCCATCTATCTGTCTGTCTGTCTGTCTGTCTATCTATCTATCTATCTATCTATCTATCTATCTATCTATCTATCTATCTATCTATCATCGTCATCATCATCTATCTCAACTGCTTATTTTACTTTTACTACAATTCCAAGAGGTAGGTGCTATTTCTGTTGAACTGTAAGACTGTCTCCGACAGAGACACTCATTGGTAGCAAGAAGCAATAGCACCGGTACAGTCCTCGGATTCAGCTGCCTTTTTGGCTCCCTCTGAACCAAGGAAATGCTCAGGGTTCTTAGACAGTTAGGATAGGGAGACCTCAGAGAAGAGATGCTGAAATTCCTGGTAATTAGGGTAGGGGGGATCAAACAATGAACTGAGGAAATACAAGCATGTTAAGGTTTTTATCCAGATGTAGTGGAATGGGTCAGATGAAGTATATGTGGTTACCGGCAAGCTTCAGCCTCTCAGTCACCCACATCACATTTTCTACTATTTCTTAACACATGCTACAACTGTAATTGATGCTAGATGTTTGGCGAGTATAAAGGAGGGAAATAATAAAAGAATAAACAGAATCAGCTCTGGGCCAGTGATCTTCCAGAGTGAAGGTAACCCTTCTAGAATGGGAGAAAGTATTAGTTTCAAAAGGCACTCTCAGTTTTCAATAATTTTGTGTTTCCAGTGAAAGCCTTATTCTTTTCGACCAACAGATCATAGAAACTGGGCCTCTGGCCTGGCGGGGTCTCAGACTTGAGCTTGACAAAATATGTACAATTCGTTTTTAGCAGGAAAGTGAGGATTTTAAGGGTTAAGAAGCCCTGATCCAGCGCCCTGCACCTCACATGTGCAAGACTTGCAGCCAGATCATGATGAAACTTCTTTCCACCTAATCTGTGAGTGCAGGGATATAGTCACTATGTGTGAGCTTGTGAACTTTACACTATGTGTACAGTGTATTACACTGCCACACCAAGCCACAGTCCCAACAGACTTTATTTTCTACTGGGGGGGGTTGAAACCAGGGCCTTCACACTGAGTTAAATCCCCAGGCCCCCCTTTTTCTAAGAAGTTCTCACTAAGTTGCTAAACTGCCCAGGCTAGGCTCAAATTTGTAATCCTCCTGCTTCAGCCCCCCCCCCCCCCACCAAGTTGCTGGGATTACTGACCTATGCCACTACACCTGGTTCCACCATCCTTTTTAAAGGGAAAGATATTATATGTTGGGCATTTCATTTGCAAAATCTCTTCAGTTAGATATTGTCAAATATTTACTCAAAGCAAAAGTTATTAGGTACCATATAAAGTATACAATGTAAATATTACTTGAGCACAGAGAATGGCTGATAGAACCTGTACTTATGGAACATGTATCACTGACTGAAAGCTACTGGGCCAGTCAGCACCACAAATTGAGAATTATGGAAAGACATTAGAAAGTATGCTCAAAGCAAGGGGGAGTATTTTGAGGGGGATTAAAAGCAATATGTCTTTTATTGTAAAAAGGTTTGAAAACTTAAGCAGTCTCTGTATTTCTTGATCACTCCTTATATATCTGTACTGATGGGGGATAATTTCTGATATCTCATTGAATTCAAAAAGCAAGTCACAAAACAATATGTAAAAATGTTATACAGCACGAGGCCACTTAGAATACAAAGAGAAGGAGAAACCAGGTGTGGTGGCACATGTCTATAAATCCAGGACTCTGGGAGGCTCAGGCAGGACAATCTCAGTTTCAAACCCAGACTGGGGAATTTAGAGACTCAGTGAGATCTTATCTCAAACTAAAAATAAAAAAGGGCTGGGGGACATAGCTCAGTGCCACCTCAGTACCCTGCAAGGGGGTAATTATGTTGAAATGGCTTAGAACTGTGCTAATATGGCAGCTACATTCAACTTGTAGCTATTTAAATTCAAATTATAATTCATGAAAATGAAAATGTACAACAGTTTCTCAGTCACACTAGTCACATTCCAGCTGCTCTATAACCATGTTCGGCTAGTGGATACTATATTGGCCAGTGCCAATATAGAAATGTCAAAAGGCCATTTCTATCCCCACAGGAAGTTCTACTGGACAGCACCAGCACAGAAGGCTAAACACCAAACAAGATCTTAACTGGGGTAAGTTACCTCTGGGGAAGGAAATACTTGGAAGGCTGAGATAAAAGCTTGTTCTCTCTACACCTCTGTTATTTTGCCTTATTTTATCATGAGAACACATTCATATAATATGTGCCATGTAAAAATAAATTTAAAGGAATATTCCACTCCTGTGAATTCAGTTGCAGGAAATTTAACCGAGGCTCAGGTATCCTGAATGTATATGTGTGTATGAGTGTGTGTGTGTGTGTGTGTATGCGTGTGTGTGCGTGTGTGTGTGTGTGTGTAGGTTGGTATATTTTAAAGGAGTATTTTGAAAAACAGCAACATATGAATATTTAGAATTCATTTGAGCTTTTTAAAATTTTTTAATTGCCCTTATAATACCTACCTATTATTCGTTTTGTTAGCACCTCAGAAATAGTACCTGAGTACTTGGTGTGTGTCAGGCACTGTTCTAGCTTCTGAGGATATATTCAGTGAACAAAGAGGACAAACTACCCTGCCCTCATAATAAAATAATCAAACAACAAGAATGTGAAATATGGGCTGGAGATTTGGCTCAGAGGTTTCAGCGCCTGCCTCACAAGCACAAGGTCCCTGGTTCAATCCCTGATAACCACATACAACAATACTGGGCGTGGTACACCCACTGGCAACCAGTACCTCATACCACAGATGCTGGGCTTGGTGGCTCAAGCCTGTAATCCCAGCACTCAGGAGGCAGAGGTAGGAGGATGGCTGAGTTCGAGGCTTGCCTAGGCTACACAGCGAGCTCAGAGCCAGCCTGAACTGCAAAGCGAGACCCTGTCTCAAAAAAAAAAAAAAAAAGAATGTGAAATATGTAGTATGTTAAAAAGCAATTAAGTGCTAAAGGAAAAAATAAAGCAAAGGAGAGAGAGAGGGAGAGAGAGAGAGAGTAGGGGATATAACTGTAAATACAATAGTTGAAGAAGTTGCTAGATGTGTAAATGGATCTATTGAGCCATATGCAGAAAGCTCTGGAGAAAGGGCATGCTGAACGGAGAAAAAAGCAAGTGCAAAGGGCCTGAGGCAGAAGTACACCTGGTTCTTCCAGGAATAACTAAGAGGCCAGTATTCCTGGAAGGAGTGAGCAAAAAGGAAAACTTGTAGGGGATGTAGCTGAGACACGAGGCAGAAGGAAGTGGACAGGAGGGGCCACTTAGAGTGCTTAGGGGCTTTTAGAGTGCTTTAAGGCCTGTTTTTCCCTCCGAGGAAATGGAAGTCATTCAAGAGTTTTGAAGAAGCCATGGTGTGATCTTACTTAACTTTAATAGTCCTGTCTGGATGATGTACCAAGAATGAACTAAGAAGTCAAAGGCAGAAACAGAGTGCTGAGATATTTGGTGTAACATGTAGGCCAAAGAATGGCGAGGCCGGAGTGAGCAGTGCAGGTGTGGAGAAGGCACAGGTGCGGCTCAACAGGAGCACACTTGCCTCACACGCATGGGGCCCTGGGTTTGAAACCCAGCCCGATTTAAGAAAAAAGTACTAGCCGGGTGTGGGTGGGGCGCACCAGTAATCCCAGCACTCTGGAAGGCTGAGGCAGGAGGATCGCCATGACTTTGAGGTTAGTCTGATATAAGCTCAAGGAAGTAGTATTCAGACTCTGGGTAGATTTTGGGTAGTAAAACTTGAATTATACTAGATGTAGAGTATGAAAGAGAGGAGTTAAAATAATTCCAAAGTAACCACTCTGAAGGACTTGAAGGTACTGTAGGTTGGAGAAGACATGGGAAGAGCACATCTGGGGAGGAGCAGGATGGAGAGCTCAAGGATTCTCTTCTCACCAGGCTTGGGGGCACATACTTCTGCTCTCAGCATTCTGTGAGGCCAAGACAGCAAGATCACAAGTTTGAGCCCACTTTGAGTAACAACCTGACAAGACTCTGCCTCAAATTAAAAGCTAAAAAGGGCTGGGTTTGTAGCTCAGTGCAAAGGCCTGGATTCAATCGCCAGTACCACCAAAAAGAAAAAGCCATTCTCCTTCACTGGGTTTGACATGCCTATAAGATAGCCAAGTGAAGGGCTGGAGATTTAGCTCAGTGGTTCTGGTGCCTGCACGGCAAGCACAAGGTCTCTAGTTTGATCCCCGGTAACCACAATACAACAATACCGGGCATAGTGACTTACACCCACCAGCAATCGGTACCACATACCACAATGCCGAGTTTGGTGGCTCACGCCTGTCATCCCAGCACTCAGGAATTAGAGGCAGGAGGATTGCTGTGAGTTTGAGGCTTGCCTGGTCTACAGAGTGAGCTCCAGACCAGCCTGAACTACAAAGTGAGAGCCTGTCCAAAAAAAAGAGCCAAGTGAAAATGTCAGGTAAAGGGCCAGATGTACAAGTCTGGGGTTTGGAACAGAAGAGTAAGCTAGAGATACAGATTTAGAAGCTGACAAAGATGAGTGATACTTAAAGTGTTCAGACTGAATTCACTCCTTTAGCTAAGGTGTGAGGGCACGAAGAGGAAAGGCACAGGTGGTCGGATGAAATTTGTGTGTTTCTGTTCATTCTCTCCCACTATCGCAGCATCTCCGGGAAAGCAAGGACTTGACCTATCATATTCACAGCTGTGTCTCTGCTTCCCAGTGCCTGGCATATAAAAGGTCCTTGGTAGACATTTGTTGAATGGGGCTAGAGAAAGACTGGTTACTGATAAATGTAAATATCCTTTAAACAAATAAGAAAATACATTTATTAGTGTTTTCAAGTTTCTCATCATAATAATACATTACAGAAAACTTGGAGAAACTGAGAGAGGAAAACAAAAGCCATCAGTAATTATACTTCCCAGAGACAATTTTTATTAATACTGTCCACATTTGGTTTCAATCTTTTCGATATGTCATACATACAAACCAGCAACTTTGGAATCTTACTGCACAGACTTTTTCATTCAATAAATCATGATTATTTGATTACACATTTAAATAGTTTTCAACCTCATTAATTTTGAGACCTGTAAAACATGCCACTGAATAGAAAACTCATAAATAGTTCTCTATTGTTGAATATTAAATTATTTCTATTTTACTAAGGTAAATAACATTTTAAACATAATTCTGAACCTCAGATTATTTCCTAGGATAGATTCCTAGAAGCTGAATTACTTAGATCAGGGTTAGGAACATTTTAAAGATAAACATTTGAAGAACATTTTAACAAGTATTGGTAAATTACCTTCTACAAAAGCTGTATCATTTATACTCACATTACAATGTATGAAAGCACCTATCTTGCTGCCATCTCACCGGCAACATGTATTATCTTTGTCAATTTTATAGATCAAAAAATGGCATCATGCTGTTTCAATTTGCATTATTTTGATTACAAGAAAGATGGAACATTTTTCAAATGTTTATTAGTCATTTGTAGTTTCTTCTGAGAATAATCTGTCCTTTCCTCATCTTTTTGTTAGGAGTATTTTGAAGTTAGTTCAAAGCAAAACAATAGCACAGTTACAAGGTTATCTGAACTCTTTTAAAAAATATTTGAACTTTATTCAGAGTTCCCTCATCAGAACTCCTTTTTTTTTTTCTTTGAGACAGGGTCTTGCTTTGTAGTCCAGGCTGGCCCTGAGCTCACTATGTAGCCCAGGCAAGCCTCGAACTCAGCAATCTTCCTGCCTCTGCCTCCCGAGTGTTGGGATGACAGGCGTGAGCCACCACACCAAGTATTGTTGTATGTGGTTACTGGG
>PVIC010017821.1:11920-32392 GCA_004025085.1 Thryonomys swinderianus
AGGCGCCGGAACCACTGAGCTAAATCTCTGGCCCCAGACCACCATTTTTTTTTTTTTTTGAGACAGGGTCTCACTTTGTAGTTCAGGCTGGCCTTGAGCTCACTATGGAACCCAGGCAAGCTGCCGCGAACTCCGCAATCCTCCTGTCTCTGCCTCCCGAGTGCTGGGATGACAGGCGTGAGCCACCACGCCTGGCATTGTGGTATGCGGTGTTGATTGCTGGTGGGCGTGAGTCTTCACGCCCAGCATTATATGTGGTTTCCGGGGATCGAACTCAGGACCTTGCGCTTGCGAGGCAGGCGCCGGAACCACTGAGCTAACCCTCCGGCCCCAGACCACCATTTTTTAAAACCAATGTACAAACACCTGCAGCTAGGTCAGGCCAGTAATTAATGCTCTTCTGGAGACCAGGGGTCTGACTTTTTACTCTACCCTGGAATCAAGGGTTCCTCAAAATACCGATCACCCATACACTGTAACTCCTTCCTATACAGCTACTGCTGAAGCCCACAGCAGCAAATGTCAAATGGCCAAGAGATTGTTCATACTATAAATAAGGCCACACTTCATTAATTCTGTAGTGTATTTTCTCCTTCCTACTTTAACAGCTCTGAGATTAAGAGAAGTAAGTTGTACAATAAATATTGTCTTAAAATCAGTGGCGGTCATTTTTTCACCTCTGAAATGGAAGTGCAGCATACAGTTAATAGTATCTTAGGTTCACAAAATGCAGGGATGCTATTACTAAGAGAAAATACTCTGTACTTCCAGATAAGAAGCTCCATACCCCACATCATTTTTCTTGGGTAACTGAGCTTAGGGAGTTTAGAACAAACCTCAGCAACAATCATATATCCCATTCATATACCAACCACCTTCTTTTCCCCAAAAAACCTGAGATCACTTAAAAAGAATAAAATTTGAGAGTTTAAAATAATAACTGATGTCTGGAGTAAAAAAGGAAATACAGGTTTAAAGAAACAAGCCAGGGTTGAAACGAGCAGTGAGTAGTGGGTATTGTGGCCCACAGCATTTCAGAAAGGTGGACCGCAGAGATGGCTGTAACTCCCACCCAGCATAGCAAAAGAGAACAAAGTCAACATTGTCCTTTAGCAAGAAACAAAATAGCTGTTGAGGAAAAACACAGTCCTTTCTCATGCCTATCCTGGAAAGGGCATGCTGGGTGACACTGTAGCAATATCTACATGTTCAACAATAATCCCCTGATAAAGACAGTCTTGTTTTGCACGTTTTTGTTTGTTTGTTTTTGAGAAAGGGTCTCTCTTTGTAGTTCAGGCTGGCCCTGAGCTCACTATATAGCCCAGGCAAGCCTCGAACTCGGCAGTCCTCCTGTCTCTGCCTCCTGAGTGCTGGGATTACAGGCGTGAGCCACCATGCCCGGCTGCACGTTTGTTTTTATAGTGCCTTCCTTGCAAGGCAGAGCCTCAAAAAAAAAGAAAGAAAGAAAGAAATAAAGAGAGAGAGAGAAAAGAAAGAAAGAAAGAAAGAAAGAAAGAAAGAAAGAAAGAAAGAAAGAAAGAAAGAAAGAAAGAAAGAAAGAAAGAAAGAAAAAGAAATGCAGCCTGAAACTGCAGTCCTTTCTCCCTGGCAGCCAAATCCAAGGGCAAGATTAAGAATATCTAGATGTGTGGACTGATGATGGAATGCTTTTGGTTTTTTTTGAGGCTGTCTCGCTGTTTTTCCAGACTGTTCAGGCTGGCCTTGAACTCAGTGTGTAGCCCACTCTGGGTTCAAACTTGTGATCTTCCTGCCTCAGTTTCCCGAGTTCTGAGACTATAGGCATGCACCACCACACCTGGCTTGGTCCAGTGATATCACATGTGGAATGGGCAGGACAATTCACTGGAGAGAAACTTAAGCTCATATTAATTTCCATGTCAAAAATCAAGAAAGAAAGCATTACCAACATCTACTTCCAATGTACAGATTTACATGGCCACCTGTCTCTGTCACCACAAAGCATATGAGGTGTCCTAAAGGGAGAGCACAAACTGGGTGGCCTAGAGGGTCTGACATTTTTATTTGCCTTCAGCTTGTTGCAATATATTGCAGTTCACTTGAACCATAACAGATGTCTTTGTGGATTATATTTAGTTTAACTAAACCAGTGCTCACGAGATCAGCAGGTAGCTTAAAACATTTCCTGCATTGAAATAGAGAAGTAAAGATAACACAAACACAAGAACACAAGTGAGCGATAAGAAAATAGCAGAGCCGGCCCTTTTGCTCCCTGTGTGAGTTCTGTATCAGCCACACTATCAGGTAGGAGCAGCAAAGGCCTGATCTCATCTGACAAGACAGCTAAATCAAAAATTATCATGCAGAAGACTATTGGAAATATCAACTACTATTAGCATTAAACTTCACCTTGAGCATACATTGTACCTTGCAATATTAGCTAATGATTGTATGAAGCAATTATAATTATCATGGTACTCTCAAATGAAGCACCCAGAACATGAATACAAACCTCTATGATTGCTTCATTTCAATGTTTTGATGTTTCAAGTCATGTGATATTCAGTGTAGTACTTAAGAAAATATTGTTAAAGGTAATGATGTGCAGAAGAAGCCTTTTTTGAGGTTCCCATAATTCAGCAGAGAAAAAAGAAACAAAGTCCCATATCATTGTGAAAACATCTGTTCTTCATGCTACAGTAAAACTAGATACTCTAATGTGTAGGAAAAAATTGGTGTCAAACTAAAGTGCATTCCTTTGTCAGCAAATATATTTAGAAGACATAGAAAACATTGCTGAAGACTGAAAGAAACAAGAATTAGAACAAATTAAGCAGTGTGGGAGGTTTGCTATACAGTTGGATGGAAGTACAGATATTTCTAACATGTCTCAAGTTGAAGCACTTGCTAGATTCTGTTTCAGTAATAGAAGTCCTTTTTCCTGAGCCACTAAAGCAAACATGTTTCAGAAAAGGTACATTCTGCAAAATAGCCGACTTCTTTAACAACAATAATATTATATGGGGAAATAATATAATTACCAATAAGGTGGACCAATTTGCTCTGGGACCTCTGAACTCCCACCTAAGTACCCTTCTGTCTTCTTTTCCTGACACTTCCTCTACAGCTCTCTAAATGTTTCTCAGGCCTCAGTCCTGGAGGATTGTGAGGCAAAGAGAATTAATTTAACCAGATTTCATATGGAGATAGGCAGATGTGGGGGGGCCCTAAGGGAATTAATTACAGATCTTCTGTTTTTCCCTCTCTGAGAAGCTGGTCATTCGCTTCCTGGAATTAGCCCTGTAATAAGATTACCCTGACACGCTCCTGCTAATTGTTGCCACTGATTTCCTTCTGAGTGCAGAAATTGACAAATATAAATTGGGGACCATGGGTTTTAACTCACAAATTACCCGAATAGAAAATAAAATTCAGTTCCAGGGTTCACCTAGGCTCCTTTTGGGGCTGGATACATTGACCCCTCGTGGAATTAAGTGCAGTGAAGTTCTGTTAGTGGTCAGGAACCATAACTTTAAGTCTGCTCAGACACCACGCCACAGTGTTATTTACTAGATCAGCAGAACTACCTGGAAACGGGAACAATGAGGTAGAGCACATTCTTTCTCTATCACAATGGTAAAAAGTCTTCAAACTTTGCATTAAAGAATCATATAGAAAGGTAAACCCATCGTAGGTGTGTGGCTCAACGAACTTTCACAAACAGTACATGTAACACTCAGATCAAGTAAACCGACCTCCGCTGGCACCCAGTCTCTTCTTCCGCTATGCTGACCTCTGACATGACAGCAGAGTCTGTGTACTGTATCTTATAGGAACAGAATCATGTAGTAATTACTGTTTTATGACTGGCTTCTTTCATCCAATGTTATGTTTGTGAAACGTATCAACATTCTTTCAGATGGCTGTGTGTTCTTCGTTCTCATTGGCCCATGGAATAGTTTATCCATTCCTCTTTTGCTGAGCATCTAGGTAGTGTCCAGTTTGGGCTAATTTCAGATAATGCTGCTACAAACATCCTTTTATTAGATTTTTGGTGGCCATATGTACACATTTCCTAGGAGCAAAATTGCTGGGCCAAAAATATTTACATTTCTAATTTTACTTTGAAGAGCCTGGACATCTGATCTGCTCCTACTTCTGGTCCTGGAA
This sequence comes from Thryonomys swinderianus, assembly GCA_004025085.1. NCBI lineage: Eukaryota > Metazoa > Chordata > Mammalia > Rodentia > Thryonomyidae > Thryonomys > Thryonomys swinderianus. Next base: position 16,070 of record PVIC010017821.1, read on the forward strand.
GCAGATGTGAGATGCGAAGGCTAAATACAGCATCGCCCACTGCTTCTGAATCACCTGCGGGCTCGAGCAGGTGATTCTGCTCACAGATGCTTAAGACTATGTGTAGTAGGAACAGAATGGGGGAGTTAGGAAGTGAGACAGAGTTCATTTGAAATCTCAGCTTCACTGGTTAGTATCTGATCTGTAGGAAATTATTCTTGACTTTCTCACTGTACTTATAATGTGGGGCATTGGTAATTCTTTCCTCATGGGTCTGCAGCCTATTGAAATGTAATAACACATAGAGAAAATTCAACACATTGCCCAACACAGTTTGCACTATGAATGGTAGTTCCATTCCCCCAACTTGCCCACAGAGAAAAGTGAGTGAGACCTCTAGCCTTGAACCTAGTATAGAGCGATTACCTTATAACTAAACAATTTGAAGGTACAATAAAATTTATTATTATGTGACTGTGCCGACAGTCAATATTAGGCACATGTAGAAATGAAGCACAGAAGCAATAGTATTCAGTTGGCAATAAGCTGTACACATCATTCACGATGTTTCTATTAACCTATTATTGCTGTTGTTATTTTTCTTAAATGCCAGATAAATAACCCTCAGGGTCCTCTTACACTGATGTCAGGTTCAGCATGCATGAATTACTGAGTGGAAAACAAAGACATCAAGTCAAAGACTTTGGCGGGAGGTAGGAGATTATATGAAAATGAACCCTGCTCAATAGGCCAGCCCCGTGCAGCCCCGCACATTATTACACAGGCACACACAACCAGGGCTTGCTGTTTTATTTTCTAATCACTGTGTTTTCAAGTCTGCCTTCAAGATCATTGAGCACTAAACTGTCTTTTTATCCCCAAGCAAGGTCAGCTTCCCCAGCCTCCCTTATAGCCTGGTTCATGCTGGGATAAAGAGGAAGGTAGGAATGTTAAAACAATAATACTATGGTCTGAGGCCAGCAACGGGTAATCAGACCCTAGCAAGGTAGGAGCTGTTACCTGGGAGATTATTGGAAGAAAATAGGCCTAGCTTGCAATGACTTCGTTTGTTCCTACCTTCCTTCTTTCTTCTTCTCATCCTGCCCTCAGAGATCAGACAGGATAACTCATTTTCTGGCTTTATTTCCCTAAGAGTCATGGAGGGGCTTCAGGTGAGCACCAGCTGAAGAGACAAGAGTTCATAGGACTAGGGCCTGCACTGCTGCTGGGCTTTCACCTCAACTACTGAGCTTAGATGGACAGCATCTGTTAGAACAGTCCCCTGGGGTTCAACATGACCCTACCATGCCTCAAAGGAAGCCCTATGTTTCAGACTTCAGAATTATAAATTAGGAGACTTGTTCACATTAAGAAAAGATTCAACATAGGTTGTTTCTTTTAACAATGAATAAAACATTCCAAATACAGTGCAGAATGCATTCAATATTTTTGGGAAACCATCTAAAGAATAAAATGGAAGACAGCAGAAGAGATTTGTACAGCACTAATGTGAAATTCCAACATGCTTTGTGAGCATTTGTTATTCAGATTTAGCCAATGAGTCTTACTATAAAATCATCCAAAGCCAGGGATTTAGCTCAAGTGCTATCACTCCTACCTTGGAAGCACAAGGGCCCCAAGTTTGATCCCTGGTAATGCCAAAAAAAAAAAAAATCATCCAACCTATTTTTACAATGAATAAAAACCAAGTAAAGATGAGGAACAGGGCAGCCCAGACTTTTGCTGGGAGCATCAGGTCAAGCAGAGAATACTATGGTAGATGTTCCATGCTGATGGAAGCAAGAACCACAGTCTAGGACTAGATATCACCCATTGCGGGTGATGGAATTAGGATCCACAGAAGAAAAGTGAGTTGTGTAAGTCCATAAAACAATTCAATGACAAAACAGTCTGGAATGAGACTCCAGAGAGGCTCCAGAGGGACCAAGTATCAGCCTATTTGTCTCAAGTGCCCACTGACCCTTTTCCTGTGGGCCAGTCCAGTGCCCCTGAGCAGTTCTGGATCTGGCTTGATGGGAGCCCCAGACATCACAAGGAAGAAGATCCACTTGCTCTCACATTTCCAACGCTTCAGAAACCAACTCAGCCTTTCCTTCTTCTTCCTTCTACCTTGGCAGGCTCAGAAAAGCAAACACCCTGGGGTTGAATCCAACTTACCAGGCTATCACAGAAATACACTTCTGCAACTACCGAAACTAAGACACCATGACTTTACAACTGTTACAGATAAAACACAAGGTACCAGGTAAGAGGGGTCTTCAACTTTTATTACCCTCCTATTTCCAACTTATTCTTACCCAAACCATCTATGCCAGTGCCCCCGCCGCCACAGTGACAGGGGTGATTCTTTTCCTACCCAGAGCCAATCAGTCCTTTCACTCATGCACTAGAGCACAGCCCTCATCAGCTGTCCCGTCTCTAACTCTTTCCCCTCCCCTTTTCTCACTGGCCTTTCTCATTTATATGTAAATGCAAGTGCTATCTTGTTAAAAAGCATGGGCCAAAAAAAGTGTTGGCATTTTGGATGGATGGAAAGAAAGATGGAGAGAAGAAAGGGGAAAAGCTAGCTCCTTGACCCTGAACTCTGTTTTATCTATTGCTGGATGCTATCCATTTTTTTTGTTTACCCTCTCAGATGAGCTTCTGCTTCTCTGCCTCCTTACCCTACCATATATTATCTAGCCTGTAGTCCCACTAGTTCATTGGAACATCACCACTGATTTAGGGACTGCTCTAAATCCAGCCCAAAATTCTTTCTTTTTGAGAGGGCCAGGGATTTAGTCCATTGGCACTGCACCTACCTCGCAAAGCACAAGAGCCCCAGTTTTATCCCTGATACCGGAAAAACAAACAAACAAACAAACAAACAAATTTCTTCCTTTTTTTTGAGACAGAGTTTCACTATGTAGTCAGGCTGTCCTTGAACTGATTGTGTAGTCCATGCTGGCCTTCAACTCACGGTGATCCTTCCCTCAGCCTCCCAGGTGCTGGGATTACCCAGCATGGCATCACTAGGCCAGGGCTCTTCTTCCTTTATATTTCAGTTGATCTTTCTGCTGCATTTCCTTCTATTGAACATTCTCGCCATGGAATTTACCCTACTCTTAGTCCCCTGACCTCCCAGCCATTTGAAAAATAACCTCTCTCTTCTTTTCATATTCCCTCCTTTACTGACTCTAAATAATCTTCCTCAGGGTTCCACCCTGGAAAGATTCTGGAATATGGTAGATTAATTTAATCAGATTTCATGTAGAGACAGGTAGACATAAGGAGGATTCCAATAGCTTTAATTACAACTCATCTACTGTTCCCTGCTAGGAGTCTGACAGGACAGCTCGGGGTCATTCTTTCTCTAAAATTAGCCCTGTGGTGGGGTTATCCTAAGGCAGTCTTCCTGCTAATCATTTCAATGTACTTCCTTCTTGGTCCAGAAAGTTACTCACTTTCCCTCTCATCAGTGTTGTATCCATCTCTTCAATCCTCCTGTCTCTCAGATCTACACCTGCAGTTCTGAACATTCTCCAGAGTTCTAGAACCAAACATTAATGAGACCCCTCCAAGCACAAGTCTTCATGGTGTCACCAACATCACCCTCACAAACCTTTCTCTCCAGGTGCTCCCATTTCAGTGATGGTTCCCTTACTCTGCCCTCCTCTCAGCAGCAAAAATTGGGCATTTACCCCCTTCCCATCCCCATGTCCATCCAGCACTCTCCTTCTCACTAGAACTTCAAGCTTCTTAGCTCCTCTAGACTCCCACAACAGCCTTCTCGCTGAAACAGAAGAGGGTAGCACAAAATATAAAGGTGCGACATGTGAAGTAAAGCAATGTTTGGCTTTAATTATGACTACATATGTGAATGTGCGTGTCACAAAACATGAAAAGCATTTGTTATCGCGAGCCTCTCAGAGCTCATCTTGCATGAGATTGAGCAGCCAGGTGTCTAAGCTCCTGCTAGAGCCACCTATGGGCACTGGGCACTTGCTATCAGCTAGTCTGAATCAAGACATACTAGAAATGTAATCACATACTGGATTTCAGTCTTAATGTGAAGAAAAGAATGTAAAACACTCATTAGTAACTTTTGTATTCACTGCTCTTTGATGTGATAATATTTGAGATATACTCATTAAATAAGATCGTATTAAATTAGTTTCACGTGGAGTTTTAAAAAACTTTTTCAAGTGTGGCTACTAGAAATGTAAAATGATGTGTACAGCTCAAGTTGTGCTTCTATGGCACAGCACTGATCTAAAGGCTGGAGTCTGCCACCTACAAGGTGAGCATGAGGACCCCCAAAAGAGATTCATCTTTTCTAGGTCCCTAAGTATGTTTTGGGGTCAACAAGTGGAAACTTTACTTCAGATTCAGGAACTTGTTTTGACTTGAGGGTCAGGTTAACAGAGACCCTCTTGCTGGCCTAACTGTTGCTCAGTGGATAAAAACTGCCTTGAAGAAAGTCCAACATATTAAAGTCAAAGTTACAAAAAGGCTCTTAAGGGATTTCAGCACCCTTGCATGCTTCCACACACCAAATCTCTGCCTTCTAGTCAAAGGAAGTAATCTCTAAAAGCAGGGGCTGTGGGTTTGCTCCTTTCATTTCTCTCCACTGCATCTGGTGCGTTGCTCTGTTTGGACCTTGCTGACCCTCTGAACCTTGCAGATCTTGTCAGTAGGGGTTTCCAGGGGACTGAGCTTTCTCTCTGTCACCTCCTAAAGCCCCGCATCACTGCATACTTTAAACCTTTCCTCGCTGTCTGAATGATGATATATGCACCCTTTTGATTTCCATATGGTAAAGCACCAAAATAAAACAAAGAAACTGCCTACCTTCTACTTGACTTTTATCCATATGGAGTTCAGTATGAGGTGGTTGGGGGCTTGGAGGGATAGTGAGAGAGCAAGCTTAAAAGAATGGAAGAAATGAATTCATTGATTCAGCACACCTGACTTTTCAGTCTGTAAGAGATGGATGTTGGATTTGAACAGAGATTGGCAGAAATATGTCTAATAATAATCTTGGGCAGAGTTCCAGTTCACCACAGTAAAGGCCCAAGGAAGCCTGTGTTTGTTTATTTTCACCAGTGCAGTACATTAAGCACGTCTCACTTTCAGAATCCATGCTGCTCCTAGCGGTGACATGGACGGTGATAGTAGGAAAGAAATATCTGGAGATCCAGTCATCTTTGTCAGCACCAGTGGGTGAGCATCCTGCATCACAGCTGACATAATGCCCCTTCGGCGAGACAGCAGTCTCCTGGCACTGCTCCACTTTGAAGGAAAGCCCAAAATGACCTCCTGCTAATGTGGCAGGTTGAACCAACCTCCCCGCTCCCCAAGGCCTTCTCGGTTGATCCATGGCACATCTATCTTTGTGGAAGTGACTATTGCAGGCTAGAATGACAACTTCTTTCTGACAGCAGAATACACCCCTGGAAGAACTTGACCAAGGTCATTAACCAACCAGTGGCTGGGCCTTGGCAGAAAAGGCTTACGGAGCAACTGCTGGGGTCATGGGATTTGTCCCTGAGTAACCAGAGGGCTTGGTAGACCTGAGGACAGCACTCGCCCACAGGGTCCTCATCCCTCAGGAGGAAGGCTTCTAGGGAGAGCTGTTGTATCATATCACCCAAGGCCACGCAGCCTCTCTTCTTGACAGTCAAGCTCATGAGTCACCGCATATAAGGTTAAAGCAGGGAAATATTAAAGAACAGAAAACCAGTCGAGGATTAAGAATACACATTGTAATAATGAAAAGAAGAGTTCTCAAAAACATCTCAACCCAGAACACCGTGGTAAGGTGATAAGGGCAATGAGATTATAATCTTACCATACAAGCTTTATCACAAAACCTAAGTCATTTTCTAATACTGCTTTCCCAATTTCCTCAGCAGTTTTATTGCATTCCATTTAGCCCCCTCCTTATGTGCTCCTTCAGTGAAGAAGAGAGCAGTTGGGGAAACTACATATATTCCTCTCAGAAAAATTTACCCTTGAAATATGATTCAGTCATATCAGTATCATTATCAATTTGCTCCTTACAGGCTTCTAAAATATAGACTGCTTTAGAATCCTGTTTTGTTTTTTCAGGGATGCCAGCTTCCTCCTTTATTTCAACAGTCAGAAGAAGGAATCTGACATTCTGGGAAGGGGAAGCTAGAGGTGGAGTTTTATTCCTAATCAGATCCTTTCTGAACCCTTAATGTACTTTCCAAAGTTTGTTAAGCAACTCAGTGGCCATACCCTGTAGATGGATGGCTGTGGTGGGAGTGGCTGACCTGTGATGAGGAATCATGTGCTTGAGTAGTTGGAGACACACACAGAATCTATAGAACTTGAAAGATGAAGATATAATGAATCTACAAGAGAAGTCAGCAGAAACTACTAAAAACCACAAAAAGAACAGCAAATTTCACATTTTCAGTGCCATTCTTTCTCTTTAACCCACGAACTTTGTGAAGCGGTTAACACGTGCCTTAGTTATTAAAGTAAAATCATCAGCAAAGGAAAGGTGGTCTATGATTCGTAAATCTAAATTTGGAATATAACTAAGCCCACAGTAATCAAAGTGTGAATAAGAGGAAAGGTGCTTCAAAAAATTAGTAGTGTTTTATATTAGCTGCCAGCTCCTATTTAAGCAGAGCCAATTTCAGTAGCCCAGGATAAGAATGAATGACATGGAAATTTTTTAATCAAAGTAATTGTTTCAATAGTTCACTTCTATTCATCCATCCATATCATACCTGTGCTGGTGTATAACACACACACACACACACACACACACTAAACCAGAGAGACCAAAAAGAGGAAGAAAGAATGTATCTTGCTGAGAGTGTGTTGTAATGGGAAAGATATTCCACTTTTGAGGTGTGTTGCTTTGGGTTCAGTTCCTACCTCGGCCTCTTACAAGCAGTGCGACCCTTGGGGAGGTCACTCACTCTTTCATTTCTACAATGAATGGGAGGTGACAAACACTGCCAGCTTCACAGGATTCTTATGAGTTTCCACCTCAGAAGAATGAACTGTTCAAAGTGAAAGAGGAAAGCAACTGGAACTCTCTCTTCTTTCCTTTAGCTTTCTCTGCCCACCTCTCTTGGGCAGAAGCAACCAAGGAGCAGAATAATTAAAAAGTGACAAGGGAACAGACAAGGAGTAACACAGTGGCTGAAATGATACTTCAGTTAGAGCTGGGAGCTGCCTTTTTCCTGCCGTTTACATCTGTCACAAAAGTGTGTGATGCAAATTTAACAACTGAGTTTATTTTACAGATATACTCTGGCTGATCTTGTAACACACTTTCAGTAGCCAATTTTTTCCAGTACTAAACCATGAGTTGTTTAGTGAGTAACACACTTTTTGGGATAGTTTATTTTCCATAAAAATATAGTTGCTACATTGCATATTCCATTCAGTAACTTGCTAAAGGTCCAGGAAGCAGTTAATATTATACTTCCCCTTATAAATGTGTTTAGAAAAATAGAAAGCTAGTGCATAAAAGCCCACAGGGAACTAATAAAACTTCTCATGTTTTTTTTGTTTTGTTTTGTTTTGTTTTTTTGCTTTTTAAGAAATTGTTCTAAGCCTGCTTTTAAATCCTTAGGGGCCTTTATTAACAAACAACAGTTTCATGTTGGGTTGGCTTTGTAAACTGTAAACCCTCATTTTGGGAGCTCATAGAAAATGCCACATTATTAAATCTTTTTTAAAACCTCTTTTCAGGCTTGAACTCCATAGCCTATCGAAATATTGCACCTTTCAGTTTGGAAAAAAATGACTAAGAAAGGATAGCTCTAGTGTGTCTCTTGGGATTTGGAGGGGGAGCAAAGAGAGGTCTCCCCAGGTTCCACCGAACTGAACTTTGAGCCACAAGAAAACCCCATCACCCATTTGATGCTTTTGATTCCTTGAGGACACATGCTGAAGTGGCGGTGAACAAACTTCCACATTTGCCTAAAGGATCCTGAAGAGCGATACAGAAACTGATCAGATTTGGGATGCCGTTTACTGCAATGGAAGGAAGCACCAAGTGCCCCGTTTCCACATATTCATTACTAAGAGCACGATCCCCACTCCAAATAAATGTAGCATCCCTAGGCTTCCACTGCTTGAATGGACACCCTTACAGCACACTCCGGAATTTGTTACAATTCATTTTAAGTGCACATTATTTCAAAATACCTCGTGGAAGGACTTATCTATTTACATATTTTGAAAATGTTAATCGAATGGGGAAGTTTTGCTTCCGTGTCATTTTCATTTTCTCCAAAATTGGCATTAGGCACCAAAAAAAAAAAAAAAAAATCAGTGGAGGACCGAACCATTCCTGAGCTAGAATTTCAAACTTAACGAGGGACTCACTGGAAGCTTTGCGAAGAGAAAACCATTTTAAAATTGCACTGTAGGATTTTTACCTCCAGACAAGAATACACCTAAGAGGAAACAGGCCATCCCCTCCTCCCAAATCACAAACACACAGCATATCTCAAACAGCCCGTTTCCTATCCAGCCAATACAATAATGCATTGTAAGCTGAGAGCAGCGCCCAGTACACAAGCTAAGTATAAACAGCTGAGAAGGATTAGGCGGTAGCTCCATCCTCATTTGCATGAAAATCCTCTAAGCATCCTTCCCTCGCTGGCTGCGGGCGCAGAAGGAACTCTTTTGTGCCGTAGCCACGCATACATTTGCATCCTTTGTCTTTACTTACCAGTCGAGGCTGTGGGCATGTGTGCTCTATTTCCTCCATGGTTTCTGAGGGAGGCTCATTGGAAAGGGATTTTGGGATACCTGTTTCTGACTCAGCATCAGTGGTAAGTACTGGCATGGCCAGTGACTACTCCCTCCGGCTCTCCACCCTCTGGGAGTCTCCTCCCAGGCAGAGAATGTTTTCTTTGTCACGTATTTTTCTCTTCCTTACCCATCCCCCTTCTTTTCCCCTTCTTTCGGTCTTCCCTGGGGGAAGCAAAGAGGTTAACCCCCACCCCAACCCACCCCCGGCCCTTTCCTTCTCGGAGAAGCCAAGAGGCAAGGCCTCAGTTTATCACTATAACAACCAGGAGGCACTGGAGCGGCTTGTGCGGGATACAGTATCCTCATTTGCATGGAGCGCGCTGGTTGGCTACTGTCATCATAGTACCACTCCGCTGGGGAGCGGCCGGACCCCATTGGCTGGCCCGCCGTGCCCACGGGTCCCTAACTTGCTGCTTTTGTTTCTTCTGTTTAATACACTTGCAAAGGTTGCGGTCTCTTCTGGACAGGGGATCAGGGCTGCCGCACTACCTGTGCGCTTCCTGAAGGGCACAGGACGTCTTGAGAAAGCTCACAGCGGACCTCCACTAAAAAGGATCATGTCCCCGACATGACTGTAGGATGCACTGTAGTCAGAATTTTGCCAAATAGGGGTCATCCTGTAGACAAAGGTACTTTTGAACCCAAACCCACCGTGCAAATTGCCAACTGCCCTCCAGGGACCTCTCAAGGAACTCACTGTGGGGACCTGAATTTGACCCCGGGCTGCTTGCAACAAGAATGTGGGCAGATCCCCTGGGGCCTAATGTAGCCTTGGAGTCTGTCCCTGGGGCTGGCCGGGGAGGAACTTTGAAGGGGGTGGTGTCTTTCACAGTCACCCTCCCACCTTTGCTGCCCTCAGCCAGGGCTTCCTCCTTCAGCCACTCTTCTGCTTCTCAGTGCACCGTTCCATTTCCCCTAGTCTGCTTCCCAGCTCCCATTTGATCAGTCCTGGTCCCATTTTGTAAACACACTGCTTCCGCCCAGTGCTTGTGACAATCAGGGAAACATCCTAGACGTTAAAGATGATGTGCCTTGATGTTTTAACTTGTCAGGGAGCATCCACTTTTGAAGAGGTGCATTCTGAAGACATACACCTAAAGAAAAGAATTTTACAAGTATTTGTTTTTTGGTATATGTTTAATAGCCATAAAATTATCACTACCATTATTTAAGCACAGACATGGTACTAAGTATTTTTATTAGGTACTTTAGCTTTGATCCTTGTAAGAACACAAAGAAGTAGACCCTATTATTATCCCCATTTTACAGATGAGGAAATTGTAGATTGCATAGGGTCTCGATGCTCCTAAGAAAAGGAGGGATTGGAAGGATGTGGGCAGGTCTTAAAACAAGTTCCTGGGCTTCTAAATCTTTCAGTTTTTTTTTTTTTTGACAGGGTGTCGCTTTGTAGTTCAGGCTGGCCCTGAGCTCACTATGGAGCCCAGGCAAACCTCAAGCTCAGTAATGCTCCTGCCTCTGCCTCCCGAATGCTGGGATTACAGGTGTGAGCCACCGCACTCAGCACTATGGTATGTGGCATTGATGGCTGGTGGGCGTGAGCCACCACGCCCAGCATTGTATGTGGTTACGGGGATCGGGATCAAACTCAGAACCTTGCATTTGCGAGGCAGGTGCCAGAACTACTGAGCTAAATCTCTGGCCCTGGTACTTGCATTTTTAAATGAGAGCCAAGCAAATGCTAATGTTGGAGGTTTGGAGGTCACATTTTGCAAAGGTCCCAGGTTCACTCCCCAGTATGGGGGCAAACATCCTTCTCCAGAGAAGCAGAGAGGGCTGCTGACTCCAAAACTAAGGGGGGGCGGGTCCTGCAGCAGAGAATTACATAGATTGGAAGATATAGATCCTGAAACGTTGGTATTACCTATGCTCAAGAAAACTCTACTGAGGCAAGAACGTATTGATGCTTCGGTGCCCTGAAGGACCATTTCCTTCCTACCCTATCTTTTCCTGGAAGCACAAAATGCCTCCATCTGCAGGGTTAGCTCTTTGGAGCCAATCAACATGGAAGAGCAAAGTCATGCCTTACATTTAAAAGCCCCCTTTCCACCCATACTGGGTGACATGAAAGTGAGATTTTTATTCTAATCTCAGTATTTTCTTTGCCTTAGAGCAGTGAGTGGTTCTCAAAGTATGGTCCCTCAAGGAGCAGCAGCAGCAGCAGCCCTGGCAATTTGTGGGGAATTCTCATTCCCCAGCCTGAAGCTTCTGAGTCAGAAACGGAGGTGGCAGAGCCCAGCCATCTGGGTTGTAACAAAAACTCCTGGTTTCAGAGGCACTCTGCCATTCGCTACAGTTTGGGAACCACTGCCTCAGAGTCATATTGGGAAGTGCCTAACTTTCAAATGTATTCTGGGTTGCTGAACAACCAGCTTAGTTTCTAATCAACCCTTTAAAATCCCCCTTTAGAATAGGAGGCTCTCCTGGTCACCCTCCTGTGCCAGAACCTGGTTAGAGAACCTGCTTATAGCCCTGGCCTTTTCTGGCTCAAAGTGGGCAGATGCCCACTTCTTCCGCTCATCTTTTGTCCCATCAAACCAAGAGGCTGCCTCTGCTGAGGATGAGTATCTTCACTGTGGCACCATGTTAGATCCTTATCTGTCCCGAGTCCTTGAACCTTGCAATTTAGATTTCTGTCTGAGGGTCAGCTTTGTAAAATAATTTCATGTTTGCTAATCCTTCCCTAGGCGGGTCTTTGGGCTCCTGATGGGAGTAGACCCAGCACGCAAAGAGGGACCCTTACCAGATCCAGCCACCTCGGAGACCCACCTTGTCTGCTACTGCAACCTGATTCTGGAACGTCTTAAAAATACTTGAATGAGTTATTTTAATTAGGAAAATTAGCTGAGAAATTACCAGTTAATTCCACACTATAGAATTAAACATTCTCTAGCCCTCTAGGGGACATGAAGGGGCAAACGTAAAGGAGTGGCAGAAAGGAGTTTTTTGGGGTGGCAGTATTCTCCTGTATCTTGATTATAGTAATTGTTACACAAAATCTATGCATGTATTAAGATCATTACAGGCTGCATGAGCCAGGCATGGTTGCACATGCCTGTAACTCCAGCACTCCGGGAGGCTACAGTGAAAGGATCACAAATTCAAGCACAACTGGCAATTTAGAGACTTAGTGAGACTGCCTCAAAATATTTTTTTTTTTTGAGACAGGGTCTCACTTTGTAGTTCAGCCTGGCCCTCAGCTCACTATGTAGCCCAGGCAAGCCTTGAACTCAGCAATCCTCCTGTCTCTGCCTCCCGAGTGCTGGGATGACAGGTGTGAGCCACCATGCCCAGCATTGTATGTGGTTATGGGGGATCGAACTCAGGACCTTACGCTTGCAAGGCAGGCGCTGGAACCACTGAGCTAAATCTCTGGCCCTCAAAATATATTTTAAGAAATGAAAAGGGCTGGGGGTGTAGCTCAGTGCAAAGGCCCTGGGTTCAATCTCCAGTAACGTGAATAAATGGGACAGGGGGGTGTATCTCACTATGAAAGCCTTGGGTTCAATCCCCAGTACAAGAAACAAAAACAAAAATAAAATAAAAACTTCATAGAGCACAGTTGTCAGTCAATGCTAACAACTCTTAGAAATAGCAAATAGAAAGTTGTGTGGATCTCAGAGAGGAGAAATGGGAAATTGAAGAACACACAGTTATGGCAGACTCTTATCTCCAGGTAGTAGAAAAAGATGTGTTGGAGGCTGGTCGTCCAGAAAATCCTCAGGGAATGCTTGGGGACAGTGCTCCTGAGTCCTGGAAGCTCTGCACACAGGTCACGCCTTCTGCGAGATCATGTTAGATCAGTGTTGTCCGAACAAGACCATCGTTATACTTTCTGCCATTTCTTGAGTATCTTCTGGCTTTTTAACACTGTGCTAGATACTTAATGCAGACTGTCTGGAGCCCCCACTATGTCTGCTCAGATAGGTATCAGTCACCTCACTTTTCAGAGGAGAAAACGAAACCGTGAAGACCTTCCCTTCAGCTCTGAGGGCCCCACATGTGATTCCCCTTCCTACCAACGATCTTGCGATTAACAGCACCAAATTGTTGCAAATAAACCAAATATGACAATACATGGCCAGAGTCCTAGCACTCTGGGAGGCTGATAGAGGAAGACAGAAAGTTCTAGTTCAGCCTGAGCAACTCAGTAAGACCCTATCTTGAAATAAAGTCTAGCAAAGGGCTGGGTGCAAACACCCTCACTGAGTTCAACACCCCCCGACACACACACACAGAGCCAAAAATGCCATTCCCAATGATTAGCAAAGAAGAACTAAAATAATCTCTTTGGAGTAGATTCTGTCTGGATGCTGCCTTACCACTGTGGTCAATACCTGCATCTCCCGTCCTCAGGGCTTCTCTGGCCATTGGAAAACCCTGCCTTCACCACAGCAGACACAGAGGTGAAGGCCCTGGAGATTAACAACTCACACTCCAAAGGGTTCTCAGCCAATGCTTCAGTGTATAAATACTCCAGCCACATTCCCAGCCCTCAAGAGGGATGAGTTTGAATTTCTACTCACAAATTGCCCAGTGGATTAAGTTCCCATCGCCGCAGCAGTAGCTTACGGGACAACACATCTTGTAGTGGCTACTGGCTGCACCTGCTCAGGTACCTGTGAGTGTTTCCCGGGTTGCCTCCCTGATAAGCTGCTCAAACTTGAATCCTTCTTTTAGGGTTGCCCCCTGGTATATCTCAGACTAAGACATTCCAGCGTCCCATTGTAAAGTTTGGGGATTTAGTTTTTCAGTACTGTGGGCTTGGCCCCAGAGCTTACACTGAGCCACATCCCCAGCCACCAAGTTGGCCTGACTGGCTTTAAATTTGTCATCCTCCTGCCTCACCTTCCCGAAGAGCTGGGATTAGAGAAATGCAGTGACATTTTAAAAAATCCATATTCTGTGGGAAATTTCCAAAGGAAATTTGGTGCGGGGATGTAATGAGGGGAAGGAATAAATATGATTCTGAAAGAAAATAAAAGAGCATGTATATAGGGGGTGGGGAGGTGTGGGTGGGTGGGGATATGGGTAAAAATGCAAATTGACTTGCATCATATATTGGTACAAATTCCCCAATGTTATGTGTGCTTGTGAGATGTATATAAATTATACCAATAAAGAATTCAATTTAAAAAATCCATATTCTGTATTTTTTTTAACCACTGGGGGTTGAATCCAGGATCTCTCATGTTCTAGGCAAGCCCTCCCATCATGAAGCTCTAATATAATTTTTCATTGGCAAAACTTTTCATATTCTCAGCACATATGGCTAAAATGAATCAAAGATAATATATCTTTTTTAAAAGTAAGCATTACTTTTAAGCTTTCTCATCTTTAAAAATCCCCTTCATTTCTATTTTTCCAATATTTGACCTACTCATACTCTTGGAAATTTTCTATCTATTCAATAAAAATGTTAGGACAACCATACTGAAAATTAAAATTATTTAGCTATCATTTGTACATCAGCACAAGCCATATGTAAACTCTTCATTCCAGATTTCCCCAATACCATCTCTTCTGATTTAGCTATTTCTTTTACATTTCATTTCTATTATTTTTATTAGTTCATTTTATTTTACTACAGCATAGTGGTGTTCATTTTGGGAAATTGGTACATGCGTATAACATTTTGCTTTTTGCTGTTGTTGTTTTGTTTTTGTTTTTTGAGACAGGGTCTCGCTTTGTAGTTCAAGCTGGCCCTGAGCTCACTATGGTGCCCAGGCAAGTCTCGAACTCAGCAATCCTCCTGCCTCTGCCTCCTGAGTGCTGGGATTACAGGCGTGAGCCACCACTCCCAGCACTGTGGTATGCAGTGTCGATTGTTGGTGGGCGTGAGTCTCCACGCCCAGCATTATATGTGGTTACCGGGGATCGAACTCAGGACCTTGCGCTTGTGAGGCAGGCGCCGGAACCACTGAGCTAACCCTCCGGCCCTGTTGTTGTTGTTTTTGAGACAGGGTTTTGCTTTATAGTTCAGGCTGGCCCTGAGCTCACTATGTAGCCCAGGCAAGCCTCGAACTCAGCAATCCCCCTGCCTCTGCATCCTGAGTACTGGGATTATAGGCATGAGCCACCACGCCCAGCACTGTGGTGTGTGGTTACCGGGGATTGAACTCGGGACCTTGTGTTTTCAAGGCAGGTGCCAGAACCACTGAGCTAAATCCCTGGCCCTTGCTCATTTTTAATATTCTAAGCTTCCCTCTTCATTTCCTCTCCCCTCCCCTGATCCTTTTTCCTATCTCCAAGAGTGTCTTCTAATTTCATATCATCACTCCTTTATCTTGTATGTATGTATGTATATATGTATGTATTTATTTATTTATACTTTGAATTTCTCACTAAGAGAAAGCATGTGGCATTTAACTTTCTGAGTCTGCTTTATTTCGTTTAGCATGATGGTCACAAGTTCCATCCATTTTCCTATAAATGACATGATTTTCTTCTTCTTTAAGACTGACTAGTAGTCCATTGTGTATCTATACTACATTTTCTTTACCCATTCATCTGTTAACGAACACTTAGGCTGTTTCCAGAGTTTAGCTAGTATGCGTGGTGTTGGCGTAAACATGAGTGTGCACGTATTACTATAGTATGGTGTCTTTAATTCCTTTGAGAATATACCGAAGGGAAGCATAGCTGGGTCAAATAGAATTTCTATTTTTGGCCTTTTGCGGAATCTCCATACTGATTTCCATAGTGGTTGTACCAGTTTACATTTCCACATTTTTTTTTTTTTTTTGAGACAAGGTCTCACTTTGTAGCTCAAGCTGGCTCTGAGCTCACTCTAGCCCTGGCAAGCCTGGAACTCAGAAATCCTCCTGTCTCTGCCTCCTGAGTGATGGGATTACAGGCGTGAGCCACCACGCCTGGCACTGTGGTATGTGGTACTGATTGCTGGTGGGCGTGAGTCTCCACACCCAGCATTGTATATGGTTTCCGGGAATCGAACTCAGGACCTTGCGCTTGCGAGGCAGGCTCCGGAACCACTGAGCTACTGTCGTAAACTTACCAAGAAAGGAATTTATTACAAAGGACAAGAAATAATACAGGATAAAGCTGACAGAATAATTGAAGATTTCCTATAAACCATTATTGCCTCTTAGGGAGGTTCATTACTTTTACATTTGCGTTTTGAGCCACATCTTCAGTTTTTGCAGATGTGACTTAAACTTAGGGGCTATCCCTGACTATGTGGGGAAAAGCCCATGATACTAAGTAATGAAAACTTGCTAATAAAATTATTTTGCAGTGGAGCCGGGCGTGGTGGCTCATGTCTGTAATCCCAGCACTCGGCAGGCAGAGGCAGGACGATTGCTGAGTTCGAGGCTTGCCTAGGCTACATATGAGCTCAGAGCCAGCCCGAACTACAAAGCGAGACCCTGTCTCAAAAAAAAAAAAATTATTTTGCAGTGGAAAACATTCTACCCTTGTGCTTTTATTTACATGTTAAGTATATCATCCCAGCACACTGAGATTGTGTGTGTGTGTGTGTGTGTGTGTGTGTGTGGG
>PVIC010017822.1:0-32257 GCA_004025085.1 Thryonomys swinderianus
TGGAGATTTGAGTCCCTAATTGCCTGGGCAGGGTGTGTTCACAGAGGAGAAGCAGTTCATGGCCCCCACGTGGTAGCAAAAGCAACAAAGGGCCGTACCAGGGTCTTTCTGCCCTTTTTATTTTACGCAGACTACTTAGCATAGGTAGCACTGATGCCCTTAATCCTAGAGCCTTCAGGTCTACCCTTGCCACAAGCCAATCCCACACTCTAGATCCAGCCACCCCTGAAAAACCACGAGACTTGGGGATCATCCTAAACACAAGCCATAACACTGCGTGAGCCTTCCAAATAATGAGGCAGTATATTTATATTGCCTCTGCCACACCACTATGTTACTTCCGTGTGCTAATTCTGGCAAACTAATATACTCCCTTTCCACTGTGTTGTATTTCTTTCAAGCCATCTTCTCTTGAGGAATCCAGGCTGTTCTTTCTGTCCAGAACATTTTTGTTCTTACTTGTCACCTAAGTGTCTCCCCAGACATTTAACCAATTTCTAGTCAGCCTTCAGATCACTGCTTCATCTTTCTTCCTGTGAAAAGCCCTCTTTGGCTCAGCTGGGCACTGTAAAAGTGCATGTGCTCTTGTGGAACATTGCTTTCTACATTTCTCATGGCTAATTACAAATGATTTTTTGTTGTTTGTTAAAGTTATGTGCTATACAGAGGTTGTGAACATTCAGTGAATAAATACCGAGACATTGATTGCTCCTAGGGGAAATACAATGGAGGATTCCTGCAAGTTACTGGTCATAATGTTTTTATTAAATGATGCATACACCTATAGCCTTTCTTTACATATGATTCTGTTTAGAGTTACTCGTTTAACTTGTATTGTTGATTAACTAATTTGATTTGAACTTCAAGTTAACAGTACCTTACCTAAGGCCTACAAAGAAGTTATTTAACACGAATAATTTCTCCATAATGCACATCAAAACCTTGTTATATATGATAACCCCAGACAGCATTTCAGTACAGTGCTTGAAAATCATTTTAAACAACAAATCTCCAAATAGAGTCACAAAATGGAACAAATTTTTTTTTTTTTTTTTTGCTTTTTGAGACAGGGTCTCGCTTTTGTAGTTCAGGCTGGCCCTGAGCTCACTATGGAGCCCAGGCAAGCCGCCGCTAACTCAGTAATCCTCCTGTCTCTGCCTCCCCAGTGCTGGGATTATAGGCGTGAGCCACCACATCCGGCATTGTGGTATGCGGTGTTGATTGTTGGTGGGTGTGTCTCCACGCCCAGCATTATATGTGGTTACCGGGGATTGAAATCAGGACCTTGCGCTTGCAAGGCAGGTGCCGGAACCACTGAGCTAACCCTCTGGCCCTGGAACAAATTTTTAAAAGCTCAAAGATAAAAAAGAAGAAAATTGTTCTAAATAATATGAAAAGCAGGTGAAGTTTGATCTCAGTAGGAAACACACACATAGGGTCAAAGTCTGTGATCTATGCATGTCTGTGAATAACTATAAAAACTTTTCTAGGGCCAGAGATTTAGTTCAGTGGTTCCGGCGCCTGCCTCGCAAGCTCAAGGTCCTGAGTTCGATCCCCAGTAACCACATACTATGCTGGGCTTGGAGACTCACACCCACCAGCAATCAATACCACATACCACAGTGCCGGGTGTGGTGGCTCACGCCTGTAATCCCAGCACTTGGGAGGCAGAGGCAGGAGGACTGCTGAGTTCCAGGCTTGCCTGGGCTACATAATGAGCTCAGGGCCAGCCTGAACTACAAAGTGAGACCCTGCCTCAAAATAAATAAATAAATAAAAATTCTATTACATACAAATAGCAAGCAGGCAAGTTAACAACCTAAAGAAACTATGAATGATGAAGATCAACTGCATTTGTGAGCTTCTTGACAGTGTTCCAGTCAAGGACAAACAGCACATATAATAATGATCCCACAAGATTAGTGATGACAGCAAGTCATCCCTACCTAGAATACCTTGCCCATAAATTTACTTTGGGCCTGTTAGCAACACAGAAGTCCTCCTCCACACAGTCTTCTGGAAACTATAGCCAAGTTCCAATCTGATAGTTTTCAGTAGAAGTCTACAATTTACTTTATTTTCCATAGGAGTCAGTTTCTGTGGCTCTAACTGGAAAAAAATGTGTGACGCAAGGCACTTTGGGCCTCCCTCTGGAGCAGTGAAGACTTGGGCCTTCTGCATAGGCCCTTCTCAGTCACAGTCTCCATGTCAGAAAGATTCCAGAGTTAACCATGTGCTCTGAGATCTCCCCTCTGAGAAAGAATACAGTACCTTCTCATTATTCATGGAATTTCACCTACTTGGTGAAATGTGTTTGCCACCCCATCATCAATGCTTACAGCCATAGTTGGACGTGTGTGGAGTGGCAAACATTTAAGCCTTGTGAGCACATTCCCAGCTGAGGTCAAACAAAACAGTGTTCTGCCCCCGTCAGCCCTTCTTCTGCCAGCAAGGGTCCTTCTTATGGTTCATTTAGTGCCATGATTTGCATTTCTGTGCTTCACGTTGGTGATTTTGATATTTTAAAATAGGCTTTAACTGTGGTGCTGGCCTGCTGTCTGATGCTCCTGAGAATAAAAGATTGTAATGTAGTTCATGGAGGAAATATTTATGATAAGCTTCTTTTAAGCCTGAGTTATAATACTGTTGACCATGAAGCCAAAGTTAACCAACAGCGTATATTCAATAATATATCTTTATAGAAAACACATAAAGTAAGTTTGTACTCATTTCATAAAAGTATTATGACAAGAGGTTTATAGGAATATAAACCTTTACTTCTCATGCAGCACTGTTTTCAATATTTGCTAATTCAGTGTTCACTATGGTTTTATGGAATACAACCACCACAAAGAATAAGTTGCCTGCACCACTAAAGTAAAGCCATACTCAATAGAATATAGGATAAGAGAAGATACGTTACTTGAACTGATATCTTCAAATAATCATTCAGGGAAGAATAGTAATCATTTTACTTTTTGAGACAGCATCTAGCTATGTAGTTTAAACAGGCCTCAGATTCACTAGGTAGCCGTGACTGGCCTCAAAACTCCCACGAACCTCCTGCTTTACCCTCCCAAGTGGTGGGTTTCCAGGCCCACACTCCACTCATGCTGTCAGGGGTCTAGAGGCATTACTTATGGCCTTAATTGTTGTCTATGAGCTCAGGGGTTCTGATTCTCCTGTGACTTCTGTTTCAGAGGTACAAATGTGAGCAGTGGGTCAGCAACTTTTCCATGATTAAATATTCATACGCAAACAAAAATGCACACAGGGCAAGGCATTAAGAAGTGTCTAAAAAATAAGAGTCATTTTGCTCACTTTGGCAGCAAATATGCTAAAATAAGAGTCATGTCTCTGTCCTGTGGGTTTTTTAGATACACAAGTAAAAATAAACCAGACTGTAGATAAACACAATATGAGTTCAGGGAATATTCATCGTAGCGGGTTTTCATTGTGTGTTCTCATAAACCACTGATTTCATTATCATTATGCAATATTTACAGGATAAATTAAATAAGGCTCTTTTTAGTCTGTGTTCTCATAGAATGAGTTGCATGATGATGCAACATATGCACATGAAGGCATATCAGAAGTGATAATATATGTGGATGTGATACTTTTTCCCTCTTGAGACTAAGGAGACTAATACAGTCTTTAGTGCAGTCAGTGGTAAATTTTTTAAAAGTTTTTACCTTTTTCCCATTCTTATTAGTACATGTTTGCAATACATAATGTTTACAACCTTGTCTGTAGCTGGTACATGTACATGACACGTCTTGATTACTGTTTTCATCCCTTTCTCCTCCCCTTTTCTCTCCTTCTCTCTGTCTCTTAATTGGGAATCAATTTAAGAAAGATTTATCTCCCCACCTCCTACTGTAACCATGTGGTGGGTCCATCAGATAGACTGCAATCTTGGGTATGATAAGCAAAGAATTGTGACTGGGCATGGTGGCTCGTGCCTGTAATCCCAACACTTGGGAAGCAGAGGCAGGAGGTTTGCTGAGTTCGAGGCTTGCCTGGGCTACTTGGTGAGTTCAGGGCCAGCCTGAACTACAAAATGAGACCCTGTCTCAAAAAAACTAAAAATTATATTTAAAAAAAGAATTGCAAAGCATACCCTCAATTGTAAGGGAAAAGCAGCTATTTTATTGAAGGACACTAACAGAGAAGTGGTACCAGAACAACTGAAAAGGAACATCTTCCAATGTGCAAATAAATCAAGTTTCAGTCTCAAGAGCAAGAGAGAAGAAGAAAAGGGTAGCTATGCTTTGCAAGGGGTTATATCAAGGGTAGTGCCTGAGCTCAAGTGATAAAAGGGAAAGTTAAGAAGGAAGGATGGTCCTGGGTGGTGCCAGGGCTCAAGTGTGTGGAGAAGAGTGAATTGCTAAGTCCCAATATTCTGTCTGTACTAACTGTCATCTACCTTTTATTTTGCACTTTATTTATAGTTTGGTTTCTCATATATAAGAGAAACCTTGCAACATTTAAGCTTCTGTGTTTGATTTATTTCATTTAGCATTACGGTCTCAAGGTGTATTCACTTTCCTATAAATAACTCAAGTTTTTCCCTTTTACGGCAGAGTGAACTCCATTATGTGTAAATATCATGTTTTCTTTTTCCCTTCATCTGCTAATAGACATACAGGCTTCTTCTGATATTTAGTTACTGTGCACTAAAGGTTAAACTGTTATGAGTTTCAGTGCCGGTATAACACCTGGGGAGGGGTGTACACCACACTGTGCTCTGCTACACTGTGCCACTGCCCTGCTGCAATATGCAGCTTCTGACAGGCCTAAGCCTGGCTTCTTTCCCTGTAGCATCACCTATGACATCAACAGTTTTATCTATTTTTACTTTGGTTTTTGACACAGGGCCTTGCTATGTAGCCTAGGGAGGCTTCCAACTTGTAGTAAACCTCCTGTCTCAACTTCTCAAAAGCTAGGATTACACAGGCCTGTAGCATCATCCTCAGCAGGGCTTTTCCTTATTTTACCTTTCTGCAGATTAAGTGTATTTGTTTATGGGAGGCCACTGTGAGATGTGTTAAAACCTGGAGATCTGAGGGCACCTGAGGGCACCTGAAGACATAATCCCATTGTTTAGTGCAGGTACACGCTGAGGCTTCGGTATATAATAATGAATCAGGATACATAACCACACATGCATGACATGGCTGGAAAGGCTGTGCAAAATCCTTCGTCTTAGCTAAGCTGATAAAGAACTACTATAAATTCTTCGCTGGAAATTAAAGTTTGGTTCTTTCTTTTTAATGTCTGCTCTATAAACATTCTTTTCTTTGGGAAACTCTCCTAATTGGGCTTCCCTTCGGCTCATCTGACACTTGGCATAATCACACTTGGGATGGTAAGATGATTGTCCCCATGACAAGGAGTAACCCTGGGCAGTTACTGCAATGCATTCCTCTACCTTGCTCTGCTTGCCAGTAGCAACTTTCTTGGCATCTTGTAAATCTCCCAAGAATTGTGAGCTGGTCCTCCTGACACCCAGGGATGTTTTATGGTCCTTATAAATGCTAGAGACACAAATACCTCTCCTCTATCTTGAATCATTGGGAGGATGGCTTGCTTGTCTTTTCATCTCTTCCACTGTGTATAACATGAGGTAGAAGATCTTGTCTAGCAGCTGAACCAGGCACAGCAAACCCTAGAGAACTTGGAGCAATGTGTGGCAGCTGTGGAGGCCATGCTGAAGGAAGTAGGGACTGCTGTCTCCTTTTGGACCATAAGTCTCAGGCACCAGGAGAGATCCCTGGTGTTCCAGACACGACTTGTTGTCCAAGAAAGGGTGGAAGGTAAAGATCCCTTGACACTAGAGAGGGGACCAATGGGTCTGTCAGGTCCACCTGCTATACAATATACATGACCCCCACAGCTATGAAGCTGTGGGAACTAGTAAAACAACTGAAGCAAAGGATGAGTGAGAGAGTGACTGCATGACTGCTACAGCTCTCAGATGATAAGGCTGACAAGGCATAGGTCAACCCAAGGGAAGTGGCCTAATTAGCCAGCATAGCCCACACAACCTTGATAAATTGGGCTTTGTAGGATGCACAGAGGCTGACCTGTGGAGCAAGTCACAAAGTGGGAAGCCCATCTGTGCTTGGTAGGTGTGCTGGGAAAATGGGCATGTGGTGGATGATATTTTTCTGTTCATTCTAGCAGCCCTGAGAAGGAACTGTTCACAGCATGCATGAAAGATGTGAGCCTGACCAGCAGCCCAGCTGGTGCCTTTGGTACAGTGGCAGCTCTGCTGGCACCTTTTGTAGACCATCCATTCCTCATGGAGTCGACTGCATGGTGCATCTGAGTGATGTAGACGTGAAGCACCAGAGTGAGGCAAGACTAGGAAAAATCCAGCTGCCAAAGTATGACCAAGACCAACCCCACAGCAGCAGACACTTTTCCTTGAAGGTAAGCCAAGTCTGGGCAGATCTGATAACAGCTGGCCTAGACGCACAGAAGCTGGAGGACATGTTGCTCTCTTTGTGGAAGCATTTGCACTCTGAACACCAATGTGGCCCACGAGCCCAAAGACAATGGCAGCCCCTTGATGCAGGATGGGCTGATACTGGCAGCCTTTTATCCAGACTAGGAGACAGGCTGAGTTAGCTAGCTGGTAGAGACTCAGGGGACTGGAGGTCACATGTGGAATTAACTATTTATTGGTCTCTGAAATTATGCAGCATATAATGGTATTGGTGGATACCGGAACAAGGTCAAGGCTGATCTACGGCACCTGAGACAATTTCACAGGACTCGCCCCATGCCTAGAAGGGTATGGAGTCACTACATTATGGTCCCAAAGGTCAAGGTGACTTTGGGCTTTGGGCATTTGTCCTAGCATTGTTATGATGTTCATATTTCCCTAGTTGCTGAATGCATACCGGAGGTAGACATACTGACTGGTGCCCAGTTAGACACCCCTCAGGGAGAATTCCATCTGGAGATTAGAGTGAGAAAACGATTGTCTGAGGACATCCGCAGCATTGAAGCTCCTGCAGGCAATCCAGGTTGTGTGTGTGAAACAGTATTATCTGCTTGGGGATCATGAAGAAACAGGTTGAAAGAAGCAGGTATGATATACCCTGAACGAAGTCCTTTCAAGTTCCCTGTTTTGCCTGTGTGGAACCCCAATGGGACTTGGAGAATGACTGTGTGATTCCCCCATTGCATGCAGCAGTATTACTGACTTGATGGACCAACTTGTCCTGACATTGAGTAGATACCACTTCACAGTAGACCTGGCAAATGTGCTTTTCTCCATTGTTGTCATGCTTGATAGTCAGGATGAGTTTGCTTTCATATGGCATGTTGGGGAGCATATCTACAGCAGTGAGAGTTAACATCTCTGTTGAATTCTATCAAAACAAATATCTCATAAATAACTACTGCTTTCTGTTATATTTGCAACTTTTGGGGGCAATTAGTGCAGCTTTAATTGATATGAATGAGTGATAAAAGAACACAGAGTTAAGGCTAAAAAACGGATGCCTTTGTGACAAGTGAAAGCCATATGATACTGTGGTGGTTATATTAGTGAGGATTTCATAGCAACCTGAACAGAACAGTAGGCTAGAAAAATGAATTGCTATTTGTTTTTTTTTTTTTTTTTTTTTTTTTGCTTTTTGGAGACAGGGTCTTGCTTTGTAGTTCAGGCTGGCCCTGAGCTCACTATGGTGCCCAGGCAAGCCACCGCGAACTCAGCAATCTTCCTGTCTCTGCCTCCCGAGTGCTGGGATTACAGGCGTGAGCCACCACGCCCAGCATTATATGTGGTAACCGGGGATCGAACTCAGGTCCTTACGCTTGCGAGGCAGGTGCCGGAACCACTGAGCTAACCCTCCGGCCCTGAATTGCTATTTGGAATACAAGAAGACCCAGTCCTGTAAGAGCAGTCAGTGCCAGCCAGGTGTGGGAGCCACAACTGTTATCCCAACACACTGCAGCATAAGCAGGAGAATCACAGCCAGTTTGGGGCCAGATTGGGCTACATGGTGAGTTCAAGGCAAACCTTAACTACATAGGGAAAACTTGGCTCAAAACAATAACAATTTTTAAAAAGTAGTCCATATTATATGGCAGATTCACTTTGCAAGTAGTGGAGATTTTGCAAAATTAAATGATCTGTTACAAGGCTGGTATTTGAAATTTTTAAAACATCAAATTTGTTTCACTAGATCTATTTTTGTAGTTAGGCCAATAGTTGAAATAACATTATCAGAGTAATTTAAGTAAGCAGTGGAATCAGATAATTTAGTTCTTTTCCAGCAATCAAGATTTTACTAGTTTGGGGGTAACTGTTAAACATCATGCCTCACACTTTTTGCTGAAGTTATGCCACAACCAGAACACCTGTGACAATTTATCTTACTGCCTTGCTCTGATGATCAGAGACTTTAATTTTCATTGTTTGTTTAAATTACTTTTTTCTGTAAGTTTCCACCATTTGCTGATGGTTGTACTTAGGAACAAATGAATCTAGTCTTTTACTTACACATTCAATTATAGGAGGATAATCATGTTTTTCTTTAGGCTGTATGTTAACTTTCACCTGTATCACTGTTTTCAACAAGTACATTTGAGAATTTACCTTGGGGTAAATATTTTAATTAGTCAATTTTGCTTTTCTACATTAAATAGCTTTTTGGGGAGTTTTTTTTTCCCTCTGATTCCTCAGCATTACTTTAGTTTGGCCTACTTGGGTGATGCTCTTAAAATGTGACATTTAGAAATAAATATACAGGGCCGGGAGTTTAGCTGGAGTGGTACCACACCATCCTTGGAAGCACAAGGGCTCCAGTTCAATTCTTGGTACCACATACCCCCACACACATATACAAAGAAATAAATATACAGAAAATTGAGACTTCTGATATTGTCAATTATAAACAGTAAGAATTATTAAACAGCAAAATATTAGGCTGTGAGAACAAAAGTATATAGCACATTATTCTTGTATTCAAAGAGTTTTACATTTAATTGGAAAGGAAGATTACAACTTTACATTATGTTAACTAACAAATATAAACATTCTAGGAACTCAGAGAATTCAGAGATCTGTGTCCTGTAGTTATTATTGGAAGTTTCTAGTTTGTAACCATTGAGTCTTGAAAACTACATTGGTTCTGAATATATCAAGTATACCCCAGTACTATAGCACTGTGTCTGAAATAGAAGCATTTGTACTGCCAGAAATGAAATTCATATTTTTTTCTCTAAACTTTTTCTCCTTTTTAGTATAGAAAGATTAAATCTATCATTTTTGGAAAGGCCAGTGTAATTAAACTTGACAAAATTCTGATTTTTTTTTCTGTTTAGACAGTGTCTCATTATATATTTCAGGTTGGCCTGAACTCCATACATAGCCCATGATGGTCTTGAACTCACAATGATCCTCCTGCCTCAGTTTCTGAAAAGCTGAGATTACAGGCATGTGCCACCATGCCCAGTTTTCAAAGTTCTACACTTTAAAAAAATTGTGTATATGTGTGTGTGTGTGTGTGTGTGTGCGCGCGCACACACACGTGCATGCTACTAGGAACAGAACCCAGGGCATCTGCTCTGAGCTAAGTCCCCATTTTGTTTTCAAATTTTTGTAACAGAATATCAACAATTTGCAACATTGTTCGGTGTGTGGGGCCCTGTGTGGTTTTCAGGTACAATTCAAGCACAAATGAATTTTTCTTTTCTCTCCTGTCCTGTCCTCTCCTCTCCTCCCCTCCCCTCCCTTCCCTTCCCTTCTCTTCTTTCCTCCCTCCCTTTCTTTGCCAGGACTTGCTCTGTAGCCCAGGCTGGTGTCAAATGCACAGTAATCCTCCTGCCTCAGCCTCCTGAATGCTCATATTATAGGTATGTGGCACCATTTCTGGGTCTGGCTCTCTTCCTTTCTTGGCAATGTATGGAATACTAGGTGTTCAATGGTGAACCAGGTTTCATGGGACCCTGTGTTTACAGGCAAATACCTTCCCCAGGAAATAGATATTATGCAAAGGTGTTCCAAGACTAAAATAATTGTAAAACTAAAACCATACGAAAGGATGTTTTATAGTAGGGAAATATGTCTTGGGTAGAACTGTGAGAAAAGTTTTGGCTAAGAAATTGACAGCTGCAAAAAGACGTGTCCAGTGCCAGGCATGGTGGCTCACGCCTGTAATCCCAGCACTCAGGAGGCAGAGGCAGGAGGATTGCTGAGTTAGAGGCTTGCCTGGGCTACATAGTGAGCTCAGGGCCAGCCTGAGCTACAAAGCGAGACCCTGTCTCAAAAAAAAAAAAAAAAAAAAAGACATGTCCAAAAGCTCTCTGGCATGAAGAACATGACCCAAAAGAGGACCACGGAAATTTGTCTGAAGCTGCACCGTGATGAAGACTTTTGTCTTTACTCTTAAAACAATGGAAGCTGCTGCAGAGTTTTAAGCCTAAGAGGTACATTTTCAGCGTTAAGTTTCCAAAATATCACTGTGGATTTCAGCAGAAGACAGCAAGAAAAGTTGTTTTGAACAGTGCAGAGTCTGGGCCATTACAGGAAGAAACTACTCAAGTCACAGAGTCAGAGGTGTGGTGCATGGGTTAGGGTGGAAAGTGGATTTGAGTGACATTTAGGAGTTAAAATCCACAAGACCAACTGTTAGCATCAGTGAGGGAGAAAAGAAGGTCGGGGTGACTCCAGGTCATTATGCCACAGGAAAGATGATGGTATCTTTTACTGAAACAAGGGCAGAAGAGAACCATGGATCAATGAATGAGAAAAGGTAGATTTTAGCTTTGGGCTTCTTGGTATGCCTTTGAGACACCGTACAGAGATGAGACGGACAAATGACTCAGAAACACCATGGAAGGTCTGGCCTGGAGATATGAACTTGTGAATCATCTATGCAAGTCTGTAGTTGTTAAGCATGCTTATCAAGAGCACAGGAAAGAGAAAGAAACACATGCCTAGCATTTCAGGAGGGTGAGGGAGGAGGATTCCAGGTTACCAAGACCTGTCTCAATATAAAATATAATAAAAATCTGGGATGTAACTCTGTGGTAGAGCACTTGCCTGGCATGTCTGTGACCTTGTGCTCAACTCCCAGCATTGTATGTGGGGAGGACAAAGTGTGAGGGCAAAGGAAGATGTGTTCTCAGGAAAGAGCCAGGCTCGATCTGAGGCAAGACAAATGCTGGAAGCTCAGGAGAAGGGAGGTTTCCTGTAATGGCAGTTTCCCTGTAATGGCAGAGGGGAAGGGGCTTGGAGGCAAATCTGGCCTGAAGTACAGAGCATTATTGTCATAAACTCAGGCACAAAAGAAAATATTATTCCTACTATAATCAGGAAGAGGGGAAAAGCCCTTAAAATCATGATGGGATGAAGAGAAAGAAACCATTAACTACCAACCTCTACCAATGTTACCAATAAAGGACCTTCAACTTACAGGTAAATTTGTCTAGAGTCTGAACACCACATTAGGTAATTCTCTTAACATTTAGCCCTAAGTAAATATTGACATGGCAGCCAAAAATGTTTATGCTCTAATTAACACAGAACATAGTCATATTAAACATATATTAGTATATAGTAATTAAAACACTTGGACAGAAGATGGCTTGATCTGGAATGTCCCCCAAATGATCCTGTGTTGGGTGTGCCCCCATATGCTAGCACTATGTAAAGATAGTGGAAATTTTAGGACAAGGGGCCTGGTTGGAAGAGATGGGTCACTAAAGGCCTTTGGACTCTCCCCCTCCCCCTCTGCGTCTCTTTCTCTGTCAGTCTCTGTCTGTCTGTCTCTGTCTCTTCCTGGCCACTATGAGGTGAATGAATATTCCCACAGCTTCACAACAGGACTGTAGCAATGGAGCCAGAAAACCCTCTGAAAACTTGAGCCCAAAATAAACCCTTCTTCCTTTGTCTTTCTGAGGTACTGTTTCACAGAAATGGAAATATAACATATTCTAGCTTGGAAGAATTTGTACTTGCAGAGATATATTCCCTCCAGTATTCTCTGATTCTTTACATTTAGTCTTTCTTTCATTATTTAATGGTGCTCTTCCTCTAGGTAATGGAGGTTAGTGGTAAAATTCACCTAGTGTGCGTGTGCAAGATCCTAAGTTTCATCCCCATCACTCCCCAAAAATAAAATACCTACATCTCAGAGGCTCATAGATTGATCCAGGACAGGCTAGATCTTGACATACACAGTATGTACAAGAACCTGAAAGAAGTAATGATTGATATTTATTTTAGGTCTCAAAATTGTTTTGTGCCTATACATATTAGGTTGAAGTTAGCACTCTGACAGTAATTTCTACAAGTTTGATCTCAGGTTTAAAACCTTGAGAAATTGATTCTCTGAATGTTAATAAAGGCCCAAAAGAAGACAACCAAGGCTCAGCTTCCACAGAAAATGCCTGCCATAAAAATCAGCAGCCTGGGACTGGCAGATAATAATTACACCTGAAAATGTTGGCAAATAGATGTCCTCCACACAGCACTGGCAAGAGAGTCAGAGCCCATTAGTCATTCCCTCTGTGGAGGATAGGGAGACTGGCCCCAGGCTGTTGCTAGAGAACTTCATAAAATGACACTCCTTGGTGGAATAAGTGGTCAGACACCTTTTCAACTCTGTAGAAGGAAAATGCAAGGTCAACATACCCTTAGGAGAGAAAAAGGAGCCGCACACATCTCACAGTACACTGCCTACAGTGGGCCTCCAGAGGAGCCAGCAATGAATAGATAAAATGTCCCACATGTTAGGCACCAAGACAAGTGCCCAGGGGAATGGTGAAGTCACCTTGCCGTGATGTTTGGAAAGGGTCAAATTTTCCTGGCGCTGTGTGCACACCTGAATTCCCTGGTAAGAGGGGCACTACAAATGGGACAAACATCCTGTCCCCAAATTTAGCCAGAATTAAAAGATAAGTCAGGGACTGAGATGGTTCCATCTAAGAAAAGATGATTAAATTGGCCCGCTTGCATTACGTGTGTGTTCTCTTCCTCTCTTAAAGGGGAAAAAAATATTTTTGAGCAGAAAGGAAGACTAGAACCTTGCAACGTAACCAGATAGCTGTAGTTCCGGAATCCTATTTGCCTTTAAGAAAGATAGTAGGTGGAGTTTACACATGCGTAGAAAGGACGCTTGGGCGGAGAGTTCCGGCGCGTCTCATTGCGTTCCGAGCGGTGATTGGTAGACGGCGCAGAGCGGCGAACCGGAAGTGCCGGCGTAGTGAAGCTGCACCGGTGCTTTCCGGGCGTCTTTCCCGTGCCCCGGCTTGCAGGTGTAGTTTCTGCGTTCGCCGTGGTTACCATGGGGGAAGCGGAGAAGTTTCACTATATCTACAGCTGTGACCTGGACATCAACGTGCAGCTTAAGATGTGAGAGCACCCTGGGCACGGGGAGAGTCGGTGCTGGGCAGAAAGTCGCGAAGCAGGGCACTGCAGCCAGAGGGGGAGAGACGATGCTGACTCCCCCGGAGCCAGGACCGGGGCCCGGCGGGAGCGCTGAGGCCGGGGGAGCAGAGGGAGTGGCTTTGTGAGCGGGTCTGGTGGGAGAAAGTTTGAGGACTTGGCCTCTGTGAGAAAGACAATCTTATGAATAAATTCGTAAGTTTCGATGTTTGATAGTCTTCAAAGGAGTTTGCTTTTCAGCCTTTTAAGAAGTTATTACTGTGTCATATTACGGAGGAATCTCGGGAAAGTCCTGCTGTAAATAAGGGGAGGACGATCTTTACTTCTGAAGAGTTAGAGGGTGGAATGGAGTTCGCTATGAGAAGACAGACAGATGCTATAGTTGAGATTAAGATGAGCAAATGAACAGCACAGGCGGTGAAAGAAGTGTAACTTGATTCTTTTCACATTTATGGCATTGTTTGGCAGAGACGATGAGAGGGGATGGTAGATGATGCCAGTTACAAGGCGGCCACGACTGTATGGAGAAGGGGTGTTGGCAGGAAAACCTTTGAATACCACGTTTAAAGTGAAGGGCTTATTTTGATTTGCTTTGTTTTGGTTGGCTAGGTTTTTTTGTTTGTTTGTTTGTTTTTTGTTGGTACTGGGGCTTGAACCCAGGACTTTCGCACTGAGCTGCATGCTGGGCCCTTTTTAAATTTCGAGATAGGGTCTCACAGAGTTTCTAAGTGGCCCAGACTGGGTTCAAATTTGTGATCCTTTTGCCTTAGCCTTTAAGAGCCAGGAGCATGGCATCTTGAAATAAGAATAGTGGAACTGAAGTAAGGGTTAAAAATTGTATCCTTAATAGGTGGATGGATAGGAAGTATTGTCAAAGCCTCAGTTACTAACTATGATAATTCACAATCAGCATTTATTACATACTT
Source organism: Thryonomys swinderianus (assembly GCA_004025085.1). Lineage (NCBI taxonomy): Eukaryota > Metazoa > Chordata > Mammalia > Rodentia > Thryonomyidae > Thryonomys > Thryonomys swinderianus. Next base: position 14,338 of record PVIC010017822.1, read on the forward strand.
TCTCTTGAAATCAACAAACGCATTTCAAAGGACTTATATGTGACATACGTGATAATGTCAGTGCCAACAAGACCTGATCTCTTGAGGTGTACCAAAGCACTCTTTAGACAGCTCGTTTGAAGTTGAGCTCATCATTAGCTTTCTCTGATCTTCCTGAATTTTCTCTCATTCTGTTTTGGTGACTGTTAGTGTGATCCATTAAGTTTGTTAAGACAGATGCTGGGCATGGTGGCTCACGCCTGTAATCTCAGCACTTGCAAAGCGGGCAGGAGGATTGCCATGAGTTCAAGGCTAACCTGGGCTACATAGTGAGTTCAGGGCCAGTCTGAACTACAAAGTGAGACCCTGTCCCTAAAAACGAAAACAAAAAAAAAACAATGAATAAAATATTAAAACAGAAGCCGGGCGTGGTGGCTCACGCCTGTAATCCCAGCACTTGCAAGGCAGAGGCAGGAGGATTGCTGAGTTTGAGGCTTGCCTGGGCTACATAGTGAGCTCAGGGCCAGCCTGAACTACAAAGCGAGACCCTGTCTCAAAAAAAAAAAGTTAAGACAGAAAACTGTGGGTCATAATGAGAAATATTACTTTTTGTATTCAGTTGTTCACTTAATTTTCTTAAATGTTTTTGCTAAATTTCTCTTCTATGGTCCCCTACCTCCAGTTTTAGTGTACTCTTTTAGTTCCTATTTTGGTGACAAGTCTTATAACTTGGTCTCCTTGCTTTAATCTCACCTTTCTGGTGTGTTCTTTAACATTATGAATAGTATTTTAAAAAAAGTTCGGGCCGGAGGGTTAGCTCAGTTGTTCCGGCGCCTGCCTCGCAAGTGCAAGGTCCTGAGTTCGATCCCCTATCCCCGGTAACCACATACAATGCTGGGCATGGAGACTCACGCCCACCAGCAATCAATTCCACATACCACAGTGCCGGGTGTGGTGGCTCAGGTTTGTAATCCCAGCACTCAGGAGGCAGAGACAGGAGGATTACTGAGTTCGAAGCTTGCCTAGGCTGCATAGTGAGCTCAGAGCCAGCCTGAACTGCAAAGCGAGACCCTGTCTCAAAAAAAAAAAAAAAGACAGTTTGATTACATTATTTTATCAGTTAATTTCAGTCAACAGGTTTTCAAACTACCTTTTGTATTAGGCTCTGTACTGAAGTTGTTGGCTACTTATTTTCATTGTCTAGATTCCTGTTTCTTTTTAATTCTCATCCATAGCAAACCTATACCAATTTGTAGTTCTCCAGACCCATGATTTTGCCCACTTAACCTTTGTGTATGCTACTGGCTCTTTTTTAAAACTAATATTCAGCCAGGCGTGGTGGCTCACGCCTGTAATCCCAGCACTCGGGAGGCAGAGACAGGAGGATTGCTGAGTTCAAGGCTTGCCTGGATTACATAGTGAGCTCAGAGCCAGCCTGAACTACAAAGCAAGACCCTGTCTCAAAAAAAAAAAAAAAAAAGCTAATATTCAGATAACTTTTTTCTTCAGTATGATACGTGCCACCTGAATCTGGAATGATGCTGGCTGGAGATATAAACATGACCTTAATTTTATTTCCAGTAAAATGTTTCTTGCATATTGTAGGATTACTTGGATAAATACAGACTTTCTCGTAGTGTTATTGTGCATATATGTGTGGTTTATGTTTTAAAAATGTATGCCTCAGACATTGTTATTCTTGTGTTTTCAGAGGAAGCCTGGAAGGGAAGAGAGAACAGAAGAGTTACAAAGCTGTCCTAGAAGACCCGATGCTGAAGTTTTCAGGGTTGTACCAAGAGACATGCTCCGATCTTTATGTTACTTGTCAGGTCTTTGCAGAGGGGAAGCCTCTCGCTTTGCCAGTGAGAACATCCTATAAGGCATTTAGTACAAGATGGAAGTAAGTTTTTTGTTGTTGTTTGTTTGTTTTTAATATGGTAGATTCTAGATTCTTTACCCATTTGTAGCTTGTGCAAATAGGGACAGCTTAAATGGATTATAAAGGAATTACTTAACCTTTTACCTATATACATTGAGTAGTTTAAAGCAGTAACATGCTTAAAGTATTCTATATACATCCTGGGCATTGTGGCACACGCTTGTATTCCCAGCACTCGGAAGGCTGAGTCAGAAGGACTGTGAGTTTGAGGTTAACCTGAGGCCAGCCTGGCTTGCGCAGAGAGTTCAAGGCAATCTTGGTCTACTTAGCAAGACCCTGAGTCAAACAAACAAAAAAGGTATTATACATGTAAGTATTATAATTGCAAGAGAAGTGGAAATCAATTTATATTTGTCATGAGTATATTATTTTCATATATCTAAACTGATTTTTGGAACTCAGATCTGTTGCCATTTTTTGGATCAGATTTTTATTACTATTTTGCATTTGAAATTTCCTTTGAGATTTAAGGTTAATCAGCAGGCTACATTAGCAGAGCACTCCTGGGATCTCAGGTAAATGCAGGTTAATGAATCCACTGATGTTTTTTCCAGGTGTTGTGGGCTCTCTGTCCCGCCTCCTTATAGTGCTTACTGAATAGACCGTATCCGGCACTGGGAAGACTATTTTAAAGAGCAGAAACCTGACTCTTGGTGCTCTGGCCGTGACCCTAGAGCAGTTTATTTGGTAGTCGTTTTATGTCCAGTGGGTATAGATGTGTGTCATGTTTGCACGTTTATATTTTATTTTGGGAAGACAAGATCCCACTATGTGATTTGGGATGGCCCTGAATTCACTCCGTAGCCCAAGCTGGCCTCTTACTTCCTAAAGTCTTGCCTCAGCCTCCTGAGTGCTGAGATAACAGGTGTGTGGGGATAACATCTGGCTTTGATTTGGAGAATTCAAATGCTCTCTGCTATTTAGGGAATAAAAATGTGCTTTTATTGCTATATTATTAAAAGTAAACATTCCTTAGTGAGTAATATATACTGATGTGATTTGCTGTTTTTCTTCTTTGGGTGTTAGGAATCGAACTCAGAACCTTGTGTTTGTGAGGCAAGCCCTGGAACCACTGAGCTGAATCCCTGGCCCACTGATGTGATATGAAAGCCTAAAATTAATACTTTAGCTGATAGCTAAGTGTTACCAGTATTAGTGAAGTAAATAAGGAACCAAAAAAATCTCACATAAGATATTACATGTCTGTCTGGAGTGAGCCAGTAATTTCTTTATTATATAAAAGGTGCCAAACAGATTGGGTGTGGTAGTACACACCAGTAATCCTAACACTAGGGAGGTTGAGACAGGAAGATGAATATGAGTTCAAGGTCGGACTAGATTACATAGCCAGAGGGGCTAGACATGATTAAGAAACTGACTGTTTAGTTCAAAAATTTCTAACACAGGGCTGGAGGATTAGCTCAGTGGTTCCAGCACCTGCCTCGCAAGCGCAGGGTCCTGAGTTCAATCCCCGGAAACCACATACAATGCTGGGCATGGAGACTCACGCCCACCAGCCATCAATACCACATACCACAGTGCGGGGCGTGGTGGCTCATGCCTGTCATCCCAGCACTTGGGAGGCAGAGGCAGGAGGATTGCTGAGTTCGAGGCTTGCCTGGGCTACATAGCAAGCTCAGGGCCAGCCTGAACTACAAAGTAAGACCCTGGTCTCAAAAAAAAAATTCTAACACAGGGCCGGAGGGTTAGCTCATTGGTTCCGGTGCCTGCCTCACAAGCTCAAGGTCCTGAGTTCGATCCCTTGTAACCACATACAATGCTGGGCGTGGAGACTCACCAACAATCAACACTGCAAACCACAGTGCCGGGGGTGGTGGCTCCGCCTGTAATCCCAGCACTCGGGAGGCAGAGACAGGAGGATTGCTGAGTTCCAGGCTTGCCTGGGCTACATAGTGAGCTCAGTGCCAGCCTGAACTACAAAGTAAGACCCTGTCTCAAAAAAAAAAAAAAAAAAAAATCTAACATAAAGGTTTTCTCAGCTTTTTTTTTTTTTGTATTGGAGATTGAGTCCAAGGCTTTCACACTGAGTTACATCCCAAGCCTTTTTTTAAATTTAATTTTTATTAGTACATGTTTATAGTATATAATGATTACATTCATCATGAAGAGGTAATTCCTGTATGTATCACATTTTAATTTCTTTTTTTCTTCCCCTCCTTAGACCTATCTCTCTTTTTTAATTCTTTTACTTACTAAGGATAGGCTTGAATTTACAGTCATCCTGTTTCACCTTCCTTCAGTGTTGGGATTTATGTTATAGGTTTTCATTTTACTTGAATTTCTTGATAAAGGGATGAAACAAGTTTTTGTTTTTTGTTTCTTTTTCTTTTTCTTTGGTACTGGGGATTGAACTCAAACTCAGGCTCTTGTGCTTCCAAGGTAAGTGCACTATCACTTGAGCTAAATCCCTGGCCCCCTGTTTCTTCTGCTTCTTTTTTTTTTTTTTTCTTTTGTACCAAGAATCTAACTCAGGTCCGTTAGGCGGGCACTGCACTACTGAGCTACATCCCCAGCTTTTCTTTCTTCTGGAGACAGTTTTGCTGTGTAGCTCTGGTTGGCCTTAGCTCACTGTGCAGCCTACTTGCAATCCTGCCTCAGCCTCCCGAGTCCTGGAATTACAGGCTGCGTGCGCCATCTTGCTCAAGAGCACTGTTGCTTTTTATGAGCTCTGTCAAAATGTTTTGTCTTGACTTGTATTACAAGTAGCAAAATTTAGTAATGTAATCAGATCTTTTAGTCACATTTTCTTCTGATCAAATCTGTTGGTGATGTGTTCATTTGAAAGAAAGACAGACATGTGTTTATGTCAACTGTATTTCTGTAGCTGGAATGAATGGCTCAAACTGCCTGTGAAATACCCTGACCTGCCCAGGAATGCCCAGGTGGCCTTGACCATATGGGATGTATACGGACCAGGAAGCGCAGTGCCTGTAGGAGGAACAACTGTTTCTCTCTTTGGAAAATATGGGTGAGCATTCCATTCCTTTAATATATTGGAAAGTTCCTCTTCTCCAGGGTTTAAGTCATTTATGCTGCCTGGTGCTACACATAAAAAGTGTTTAGGTACAAAGGTTTTAGTTTTCCTCGAGGCTGAATTTGACACATTTTCTACAGAATATGCAGGTAGATGAAGAAACAGTTTAAACATTCTACCCTCAGTATTTGGCTGTGTGGTTTCTATTAAGACATACAAGTCATTAGGAACTAGGGCCTTGTTTTGGTAGCTAAAATACTATCTTGCATATGATATCTATTTTGTTATAGATTATTTGCTTTGTTACAGTAATGGGAGAAAGGATGATAAATAGACTTAAAAGCCAAGTTGCTAATGACAGTATTGATTGTAGTATAAAAGTTAATTCAGGATTTTGGGGGTTTTTTAAGAGATAATAAAAATTTATTATTAAAAAAAGATCATCTGGGCCGGAGGGTTAGCTCAGTGGTTCCGGCGCCTGCCTCGCAAGCATAAGGACCTGAGTTCGATCCCCAGTTACCACATATAATGCTGGCCATGGTGGCTCACGCCTGTAATCCCAGCACTCGGGAGGCAGAGACGGGAGGATTGCTGAGTTCGCGGCGGCTTGCCTGGGCACCATAGTGAGCTCAGGGCCAGCCTGAACTACAAAGCAAGACCCTGTCTCCAAAAAGCAAAAAAAAAAAAAAAAAAAAAAGATCATCTGGAAGGGTATTTTTCTTTTCCTGGGACAAGATGGAGTCAGTTTACTTTTAGAGGATTATTGACACTCTACTATTTTTTCTATACTTACAGACTGGAATTTTTTCCTAAAGAATTTGGTCTTTTAGCTGGGTATGGTGGCTCACGCTTGTAATCTCAGCACTCAGGAGACAGAGGCAGGAGGATCGCTGAGTTCGAGGCTTGCCTGGGCTCCGTAGTGAGCTCAGGGCCAGCCTGAACTACAAAGCAAGACCTTGTCTCAAAAAAAAAAAAAAAAAAAGGCCAGGGGGAACTTGGTCTTTTAAACATTAGTTATCTAGGTACATGATTTATACATAAAAGGTATATAAGTGATTTAAACTACTTTGTTTCTAGTTTGCCAATTTTAAGAACAATATATCAGGACCTTGGTGCCCAGTGAAGGTGATTGGCTGCTTTTCTGTGTTTTGCACATTGGTGATGGGGCTGGATTTCCTGGCTTTCAGCCCTGTGGCTCTGGTTTGAACATGCTCTGATCCTGCTGGCTTGAACCACCAGTGGTAAATGCATGAATGTCCCACCAGGTGACTTTTTATTAATAAAAAATAATACAACATTTTATTAATAATTTTATTAATAAAAAGACTGATAAAAATGATTAAGTAGGCCAGTAATTAGTGATTAGATTGGTAGTTGAAGCTGGTGGGAAAGTGTTTAGCTCTATAACCAATTTTCATTGGTAGACATTATGAATATTGTTTTAGTCCATTGTTTTTTTGTGTTGTTTTGTTTTGTTTTGTTTTCTAGTACCAGGGATCAAACTCAGGACTTTGTGCTTGCCAGGCAGGCCTGAACCCCTGAGTACATCCGCAGCCCAGTTCCTTGCTTTTTGGACTCTGAGAAGACCCATTTTGGTCAGCAGAGCAAGGTTTCTCAAACTTGGACCATTTACTCATCACTTTAAGCATTCTAGCCATAGCTCTGTACTAAATGTACTCTTCTTTACATTTTTATTAAACCTAGATCACTTTTCAATAATGTTTTTGGTTTTTAAAATTTTTTCCCTTTTCTATAGGTCCATTTTAGATACACAAAGTGGTAACATTCATCATAGGAAATTTGTGCCCGTGTATCTTGATATTTTTTGGTCATTCCTCTTCCATCTCTTCAGCTGCTCTTCCCCTTCTTATTTACAGAGTTTTATTTCCATTTTTTTCTTCTCTTTTTTTCTTGTCCCTTCCTTCCTTTCTCCTCTACCCTCCTTTCTTGCCCTTCTCATTTGAACATTTTCTTTCCATTTCCCATATGTATCATACCTTTTAGTCATTATTTACACTTCCAGTTTCTCGCATTAGAGAAACATACATTGAAACATGTGTGTCTAATTTATTTCAGTTAAGTGTATGGGCCCAGGGTGCATCTACTTAGCAAGAAACATCTCAGCTCATTCTTCTTTATGGCAGAGTAAGTAACCCATTGATTAAAAAACGCACATCATCTTCCATTCACCAGGTGCTGGGCATTTGGGCTATCTGCAAAATATAGCTGTTACAAACTGTGCCACTCTAAACATGGGTATGTATATATCACTGTGGTATGATGTATTTCATTCTTTTGAGAAGATACCAAGAGGGGGAATAGCTGGGTCAAATGGAACTTCTAGTTTCAGCTTTTTGAGAAATGTCCACACTAATCTCCACAATGATTACACCAGTCTGTGCTCTCACCAACAGTGGAGAAGGGTTCTTTTTTCTCCAGCATCCCCTCCACTATTTAGTTTGGGTTAGTTTTTTGATAGCAGCTCTTTTCTGGAGTGAGATGGAATCTTAGCATTTTAATTTGCATTTCTCAAATATCTAGTAACATTGAACATTTTTTCCCATATTTATTTGCTGTTTCTATTTCTTCACCTGAGAAGTGTATTCATTTCAGATGCCCATTTTTGGATCAGGTCTTTACATTTGGGGGGGTGATTTTTTTTTTAGTTCTTTCTGTATTCTAGATAGGTTTCTGTTTGATGAATAGCTGGTAAAATTTTTTTCCCACACTGTAGGTTGTCTCTTTACTCTGTTGGTGGTTTCTCTTGTGCAAAGCCTTTTTATAAGATGAGATCTGAGTTGTTGGTTCACACCGATGTCTTAAAGACTCCTACATATATTATTTTTCAGCAGACTTAGTATTTCTGTTTTAATATTTAGATCTTTGATCCATTTTGATTTTAATTGAGTGCATGGTGAAAGATGCAGTTCTAGTTTTAGTCTTTAGCATGTGGAAAGCCAGTTTCTCCAGAACCATTTATTAAAGAGGCTCTTTGTCTTCCAGTGAAAGTTTTTGGTTCTTTGTCAAAGATAAGATACCAAGAGGTAGATACATCTGGAGTTGTTTCTGCATCATCTGATCTGTTCTTTTGATCCTCAGGTCTGTTTTCTTTGGCTAGTAGCATTATGTTTTTATCACAGTAGCTTTGCAGTATAATTTCATGTCAGGACTTGTGATGCTTCCTGTCTTGGCTTTGTTGCCCAGAATTGCCTTTGCTGTTCTAGATCTCATCTAGTTCCAAATGAATTTTAGTGTTGTTTTTTTCTAATTCTGTGAGATGTACAATTGATTGGAATTGCATTCTATCTCTGTAACAGTTTTGGAAGTATGGCCATTTTCCCTGTATTAGTTTTTACCCAAGAGCAAGGGATATCTTTCCACTCTGATAGCCTCTTCATCTCCTTTTTTTCAGGGTAGTTTTCAATATAGAGATCTTTTATTTCCTTTGTTAGATTGATTTCTAAGTATTTCATTTCTTGGTTGTATTTTGAAAAGTTTTGCTTCTCTGATTTCTCTCTCAGTAAGTTTTTTATTCCTGTACAAGGATGCCATTGATTTTGTATCCAGATACTCTATTGAATTTGATTATTAAGTGTAGAAGTCGTTTCGTGGAGCCTTTGGGATGTTCTGTGTAGAGGTTCATGTCATCTGCAAATAGTGATAATTTAACTTCTTCTTTTCCTATCTGTATTCCTTTTATTTCTTTCTCTTGTCTGCTTGTTCTGGCTGATGTTTCCAGAACTATATTGCATAAGTATACTGATGGTGGGCATCATCTTCTTCCTGATTTTGGAGTGAAACTTTTCAGTTTTTGTCCAGTTAGTGTGATGTTAGCAAACCAACAGCTTTGCCTTAGATGGATTTTCTCAGATTGAGATAAGTTGATGTATAGCAATTTTCTGTGAGGGTTTTTTCATGAATGGGTGTTGAACCTTGTCAAACACTTTTTGTATCTATTGAGTTGGTCCTGTGGTTTTTGTCCATGGCTCTGTTAATCTAGTGTGTAATATTAATTTGCATATGTTGAACCAGCCTTGCATCCTTGGGAGGAATCCTACTTGGTCATGGTGTCTAATATTCATGATGATTTTGCTGCATTCTGTCTGCCAGCATTTTACTGAGGAGTTTTGCATCTCTGTTTGTTAGGGAGATAGGACTGTAGTTCCCATTTTGGTTGGATAGTTCTCTGGTTTTTGTAGCAAGGTTATGGTTGCCCTTAGGTATGAATTTGGGAGTATTTCTTCCCTTTCAATTTCATGAAAGAGCTTGAGAAGTAGCAGCATTAGTTCTTTAAATTTCTTTTATAATTCAGCAATTTATCCATTAGAGTCTGGGTTTTTCTTTATTTCTAGGTTTTTAATTATATCTTCAATTTCATTGACTAATACTGATTTAAGATTCTTACATTTTTTTGAATCAGTTTTGGAAATTCCTACATATCTAGGAATCTGTCCATTTTGTCTTTGTTCTCCATCTTCTGAGAATACAGGTTTTTAAAATGTAGATATTGATGATCTTCTGTATTTCCGCAGTATCTGTTTAGATTTCACCCTTTTCATTCCTAATTGTGTAGATTTAAGTTTTTTGTTTTTTTCTTTCCTTTTATTGATAAGACTGGGTAGGAGTTTGTCAATTTTATTTAATCTTTCAAAGAACCAACTCTTTGATTCATTGATCTTTATTTTTTTCTTTTGGTCTCCATTGTATTAATTTGTGTACTAATTTTTTAAATTTCCTCCTTCAGATGAACTTCGGGCTTGACTTGCTCTTCTTTTTCTAAAAGCTTGAGGTTCCACATTAGGTTGTTTGTTTGAGCCCACTCTGTCTTCCTGATATGAGTATGCACTACTATAAATTTCCCTCACAGAACTGCTGTCATTGTGTTCCATAAGTTCTGGTGTGTTGTACTGGCATTATCGCTTAATTGTAGAACTGTGATTTCTACTTTAATTTTGTTTGTGACCCTTTGGTTTTTCAGGAAGATTCTGTAGACATCTACTAAGTCCATTTTTTCAAAAGTTTAGTTCAGTTCGGGTATTTCTTAGTTGCTTTTTATCTAGTTGATCTATTTGTGACAGTGATGTATTAATGTCTTCCATTACAATTGTATTAGTGCTTATGTGACTTTAATTCATTAATATTTATTTTATATGTTTGGGTACATTGGCATTTAGTGCATATGTATTTATTGTTGTTATCTCTTCCTCTTGGATTATTCCCTTTACAAAGATTCAAAGACCTTTGCCATTTGTCTCTCTTAGTCTTGGGTTGAAATCTGCTTTCTCTGCAAATAGAATAGTTACTGCTGTTTTTTTGTCATTTTCCTGTTGCATGCAGTATTGACTTTCATTATATGAATTTCTTTTTGAGTTAATTGTGTTTCTTGTATGTAGCATATTGTTAGATCATGCTTCTTGGTCATTCTTGCTAGTCTGTTTTGATTGCTGAATTGAGACCATTTACATTGATGATTTACATTGATTTAACTGATATGTATTGACTTATCCTTGTTATGTTATTTTCCCACCATGTTTAATTATTTGCCTGGCCTGGTGGATTCATTTGTTGGAGTTTATGGAATTGTAGTTCTCTCTGTCTCTTTAGAAATGCCTTTCAATTGTTTTTGAGTGCTGAATTGATGGTCATAACTTTCTTTAGGTGTTCTTTGTCATGGAAATATCTTATTTCTGTATCAATTTTGAAAGACAGTTTTGCAGGGTACATCAATATGGGGGTAGAAGTTATTTTCTTTGAGGGTTTGAAGTACTTCAAGCTTTCCTTGTCTTGAGGACTTCTCTTGAGAAGTTTGCTGTGATTTTGATGGATTTTCCTTTATAGGGAATATTTTTCTTTCTTTTTTTTTAACGGCTCTTAATAGGCTGATCTTGTGTTGAATTTCTTGTATCTTGACAATTACATGCCATAATATAGATTTTCCTTCTCTTTTGTCTTTCTTTCTTTTTTAAATCATGCCTAATTGTAACTCTGTGTGCCTCACTATCTGTATGTTACAATCTTTTTCCATTCTTGGAAGTTTTCCATTCTTGGGAAGTTTTTTATGTGGTTTGTTCTATCTTCCTGCTTTTTCACTGACTCCAACGTTATGTTATTCTTCTGTGCATTATTTAGCAGCTGTTAGGTTGATTTTTCATGGCCCCTTAATATTTTTAAGAAATCTGTCTTTTCATGAATGCTAACCACAATCCTGTCTTTTTTTTTTTTTTTTTTTGAAACAGGGTCTCACTTTGTAGTGCAGGTTGGCCTTGAACTCAGCAGTTCTCCTGCCTCTGCCTCCTGAATGTTGGGGTGATAGGTGGGAGCCATCACGTCTGGCATTGTGGTATGTGGTACTGATTGTGGTGAGTGTGAGTCGCCATTCCCGGTATTGAAGTATGTAGTTACTGGGGATCGAACCAGGGCCCTTATGCTTGCTAGGCAGGTGCTGGAACCACTGAGCTAAAAATCTGGCCCAATCCTGTTTTCTATATCTGATATTCTACCTTCAAATTGACTCATTCTGTTCCATATGTTTTTAGTGGAATTTTTGATCTCCTGGATAACTATTTGAATCTGTCATTTCATGGATTCCATTTCTTTCTTGTGTTGAGTGTTCATGGTTTGTTTCTATCATTTTCCAAGGTTGTCTTTTTTTTTTTTAAATCTGTGCCTTTTGTCATGGCCACCATCTCTGTAGTTATCTGAGAAATTATTTCTGATTTGATTTTTTTCTAGAGCCTCACTCAGCTGTTTTGTTTCTTCTGCTATTACCACTTCAGATAGTCCAGGTGGGTGGCTTTTGAATTGTTTTTCCTCATCACCCCTTACCTTTGCCTTTGTGGAGCTGGAAGTCTGGGGTTATATCATATTTAAGTGGTTTCTTATTTTATTTTTGATTTTTTTTTTTTTAGGTTAATTCCTGGGCTGAATCTTGTAAATTGCTTCTGGCAGGTAGCTTTATTGGTAGGAAGCAGAACACAAAGGACATGACTGCTTCTCAGAGATGTCTTCCAGAGAGGTGTAGGTGGTTTTTTGGAAGATTCTGCCTCTTCAGTTTATCAAGGAAGAAGTTGCTGCCTACTTAGCCTATGACCTGGTTCTTTGGCCCTAGCCTATAGTATTGTTTATGCCCTTAGCCAGTCTAGAACAGCTGATTAGAAAAATTACATCACCTGGACTAAAATAGTAAAATCAGCAATAATATCATCAAACACAGCATATAGAATGACAAACTATGGTAACTATTAATTTGCCACCTTTAACTGTATAACCAGATTTGAGGTCATGTAATAGAATCTAAAGCAAACCAGAAAATTGTATATAATATATATGGCGTCAATGTAGAGATTTTACTCTCTAGAGAAAATTTAAAAGGGTTTTGGAGAAAAAAATGCAGAAATAGAAGAAAAGGAGAAGAAGAAATGGGGGAAAGGAAGGGAGAGGAGGGAGAGATTAAAGGTAAGGCTGGAGGACAAAGGAAGATTATGCAAATTGTGGGAAACTGGTAAAGAAAATAGGAGGGAAAGAGAGAAGGAGGAAATAAAAAAAAGGACATAACAGAACAACAACAAACAGCCTGCTTGCAAGAACCCTTCCTTAATATGGTCCTGTTTGTGTCTAGTCAGATATAAGTGGATGTTCATCTCGTTGTCAATTTAAGGTGAAGAGGAGGTTTTTCTTCAGCATTAGCCGGTCCAAGTACCCCACAGATTATAACATTGTATTTTCATATAGGCATTTGAGTACTTTGAACAATGGGGAGGGAGTACAAAAAGGTAGATTTCCAACTCTTATTTTCCTTGGATAGGTAGAGAACTGTATGAAATTGCAAACCTCCTTTTTCTCTCTATGTCTTGGTTCCTTGAGCAAAAATCATTCCTCGAGTGATTTTTATGCAGCGAGTTTAACACCTGTGCTTCCACCTTGTTCCCTAAAGGCTCCTGGAACTCACTTTGTAGCTTGGAACAGTGGTCCTCAAAGCCTCTACCATTATAATATTATAGTAGTGATAATCTTGTGAGTACCAGCTCTTGGTGTTTGCTGATATGTTTTGTATTCTTAACTCAGTGTGAAGTAGAACTTCTTGAAGTCTGGTTTAATAATAGAGAGACTGTTAGGACAAAGCTAGAGTAATGTATTGCTGTTAATTGGAACCTCCTGCTTGTGAGCGATCTACTAGGGAGCAAGCGGATGGATCCTTAGGGTGTGCTGGCCGAGCAGCATAGGTGAGCCGCAGCTTTCTCCTGCGCCTGTTTTTTTCTGAATGTGAATTCTGAAGTCGAGGCAGCTGCTGCATTAGCGCCTCGGTGCTGCGAACACAGCTACAGCAGCAGCTGTTGCCGAGTCCCCCCCTGGAGCAGAGAGCACTGTGCTGTCTGTGTCTTGCCCTTTTGGTGTCGGTTCCCAAGTGGACATGATGCCCGGCGCATCTTCAGCCTTGCGGCCTGGAGGCTGTGCGACTCTGCGAGGTTCCTTTAGTGTCGAAAGAATGTCATGTGTCCCCTTGATCAGTAGCCACCTGGCATCGCCCTCACCGTCCATGTTCACAGTCCTTATGTCTCTTCACCGCATCCATGCCAACGTGCCTAAATCCTCGAGTGCACTGACTGCTGCCAAGCGTGCTGATTTCTGGTCTAGTTAAATTCATCCAGTCAGAGCATCCAGTCCCTGGGGGTTGGGAAGGAGGAGAGAGGGAAAGGAAGCCTTCGGTTCCTGAAAGATGTTCATTAAAGTGGTGTTATCACTGTGCCCAGCGCCTTGAAGACTGCTTTCTAAGCAAGTCTGCCAGACATTGAATCTATGACAGTTGAAAGGGGGAGAAAATTAACTGTATAAAAAGCATGTGAATGTGCTTTTCTTGTAACTTCAAATTTTTTAATGTTAATAAAAATTGAGAGTTGTATTCCGCACAACCAGTGCATTTTTAAAAATTTAGGCTATAAGGTAAACTCTCACCAATATAGTTGCTAGAATTACCTTTTTTATTGCCAACTTTAGAGACCTTCTAATAGATACGGTCCTTAATTTTACAGTGCTAATGTGCTTGTAGCTATCCTTTATAGCTTCCAATCTAAATGTTTATGGCATTTTATGAAAATTCCTTTGATTGCTTCAGGGAAAAAATGTATGATATTTTCCTTTAGTCAGAACATTTTAGTAATTGTTAAAAAATTTATGTAAATCTTTTACAACTAGATACTTTCTTGTAAAGACTGAAAAAGAATTCTGTTCAAAACATGTCTTATTGCTCAAAAAAATTGTTAAATGTGTAATTACATGAAATGCTTTACACTTTCTATTCTCCTACATGTATTATCTTTTTCTTTCTATTATAACTAACAACATGCTCTTCAAGCTTTGGTGGAAATGCTGTTTGAGTAGCCTTTATATTATTTGAAAGGCTTTACTTAAAATCATCTGTAAAAAAGAATACACCAAAGGTAGATCATCCCTGTTTCCCATTTAAAAAAAAAACTCAGAAGTGCCAGCCATGGTGGCTCATGCCTGTAATCCCAGCACTCGGGAGGCAGAGACAGGAGGATTGCTGAGTTCGAGGCTTGCCTGGGCTCCATAGTGAGCTCAGGGCCAGCCTGAACTACAAAGCGAGACCCTGTCTCAAAAAAAAAAAAAAGAAACTCAGAAACTTTTGACATTAGCACAGTTGAATCCCATTTAAATCTCTTTATGAGTTTATCTGACCTTTGCTGTACTTTCTTCTTGACAGTTTTTTGAAGGACACTTGACAATCAGAGGTCACACACCCTTTTACTTTAAAGTAGGATAACCAGGCTGAATGCTGACTACGCTAAATTTCTGATTTGTAGACATGGGTTTTTTTCTTTTTCTTTTTCTTTTTTTTTTTTTTTTACATAATCCCACTATGGTATTGTATCCACTTTTAGAATATCCTTCTTATGGAAAAAAGGAAATGAGAAAAACTACCCTGTACAGTGAAAAAGATGATAATAGCTAACATTCATTAGATACTTATTATGTGATGGCAAGCATTATGCTAAGTATTCTAAGTACTTTTTAACCTTTAGTGATTTAGTTAACTTTTACAATGACCTTGGGAGGTATAAGTATTGTCTGTTAGCCCCACTTTGTGCATGAGAAAACTGAGATGCTGAGAGGTTAGATTCCTTATCTTAATGTATGTGTGGCAGGCACAGCTATGACTCATGCGTACGTGCTGAATTGTCACAGGAAACAGTTAGGAAACATTTCAGATTTTAATTTCAGTTATTGTACATGTGACATTCTGTGGGTAGAAGTCTGGCCTGTTATTATGCTCTCCACCGACGGAGTGAAGGAGTGTGTGCTCCCTATTGGTCCCCTGCTCCTTCCGCCATGGGTTTCTTTGGAGTACCTCTGAGGGGGACAAGAAGGCATAAGAAAATTAATGGAATATGGGTTCTCATTGCCTAATTTGTTGCTGTACAACCCACTGGTGGCTGAAAGCATGGCAGTGGAGACATGCACTTCTTCATGTAAAATTCTTCATTTTCAGGAATCTAATATTTTCTGTAATGAACTACATGAATGTACCTCTTTCCAAATACTCTTTTCCCCAAGCATGTTTCGCCAAGGGATGCATGACTTGAAAGTCTGGCCTAATGTGGAAGCAGATGGATCAGAACCCACAAAAACTCCTGGCAGAACTAGCAGTACCGTCTCCGAAGATCAGATGAGCCGCCTCGCCAAGGTAAAAAAAGAACTTTGGAACTAGTAGAGTATTCTGAATGGTGTCTGCCATAGTATGCCATGATATTAGGAATTGTCAGATTGTTTTAAATTTAAATGAACTTTTTTAGTAACAGTTTTATCAAAATATGATGCATATCCATAAAATTCTTTCTTGAAAAATGTACACTTGCAAGTTGTCTGATTGCTACTGTGTGATTTCAGAACCGTTTCATCTCCTGAATCATGCACTCATGAGCCTGTACTCGCTCCCCTGTCCTGTTCCCGCAGCTCCTAATGTCCTTCCTTTCTTTATGCCTTTGCATATTCTAGACATTGTATGTCAGTGGAATCACACATTATGTGGTCTTTTGGTCTGAAATCTCGGATTTGAAAAATGTGTATCACTCGGTGATATTTTCAAGATAACGACCTTTACCTTTGACGTCTTAAAGATGAGTGTTACACAAGAGATGCTTGTGTTTTTTGGAAATGAAGACTTGCTATATAGTTAACTATTCTAAACTGCCTTTATCTTCATTTTTATGAATGAATCAAGTTATCTTTTTCTTTCAAGACTGTTTAATTAATTAGTTAATTTTATTTTTTATTTTTGGTAGTGGAACTCAACTGAGGACCTTGTACTTATCAGCCAGGCACCACTGAGCTATGTCCACGCCCTTGAGATTATTTTAATGAAGAGTTTTCAAATTAAATCATTTCAATTCTGTACTTTAATTGCAACAATATAATTTATTATATACAATTATAATTTTGTGCGTCCTGTTGCAAAGGCTTGTGTGCACTTCTGCTTAAAGGTTCTCTTACAGTTCTTCTATTAAGACAGTTTTCACGTGTTAGGTTTTGTTGTTGTTGTTTTGCTGTCCTACTGGTGTAGATGACTTTTTAATGTCCAGAAGAAGTCTTGATTCCAACTGTTTTAACAACTTTTTGCTCCTGCCTATAGTGAGTAGTACTCAATTACAAACATAGTTGTGTGGTTAGGGTTTGTGTTTGAACATGAGAATTCTGTTACTGTGTCTATTCTTTATATTGCTCTTTTAAGAAAAAATGAACTCATAGCTACTTAATAAGCATATTAACCGATACATTATTACTGGTCTGTTTTCTGTATATTTAAATAATTGAAATTTAGTGTTCACTTCTGCTATGTATTCTGAGATCCTGTTTATGTTCTTGTGAGGTACATAGGAAAGTTCACTGACTTTTTGTATGTCTCCTTTCTCTTTGTGTTTATGTATGTTGGCAGTGGTCTTTGATTGAAGCTACTCTGACATTTATGAATATTGAATAGTTGAATATTGAATAGACATTTTAGAAGAAGCAAGTTATTTATAAACTGGATTGTAAAAAATTGAACAACAGTTAAATAACAAATGCTCAAGAAATGTGGACTAAAGAAACAAAAGGTTTTAAATTCTTTTGAGGGTTGCATTATGATTTATATTATGATGAAATTCTATAATTTGGGCTTATATTCAGGTGTTCCTGATGTTTTGTTTTGTTTTATTTTTGGTGTTTGGTGTTTTGATTTTCTTGGTCATTTTAGGCTCCCACTGTATAGTTCAGAGTGGCCTTGAACTCATCATGTAACTAAGTCTGGTCTTTAATTGTGGCAGTCCTCCTGCCTCAGCTTTCTATGTGCTTGGATTATAGGAATGCACTATTACCCCCAGATTTTCCTAATTATTTTTGAAGGAAAGTTAAAAAATAATTTTAACAACTATGACATTTTTCATACATCAGTATATATTGCAAAAATGACTGGAATTCTTTTAAGTTGGACTATTGGTTTTTTAAATGTATCACAGTATTACAATATGTATTTCAAGTTTTCCTTTTGACTGAGAATAAGAAAAACATATCTTGATGATGGACAAGGGGTTTTTGATTCAAGCACTAACCCATTAGGTGATGTACAGGTTCATGTATATACTTTCAGTTGTCTATGCATGTTAGCAAGGCTAGGAATTATGTTGCAAAGAAACCTTTTTAGTATTTTTGTTAATCCCTCACCATCACTGTCAGCAATCTTTCATCAGCAAGTTGGATTCCACTTTTTTAAGAGATAGTTACTCAAGTTTATGTGTGGCCTGGATTGCTCATAACTCACAACAGTGTGCATAACTCTTTATAAATCTAAAAACTAAGGAGAATAAACATCTTAACTTTTTTCAAAGAATAATAGGAGCAGAGTACATTTTCATATTCTTTTCCCTTAACAGATCTGTTCTTTTAACTTCAGAATGCAGCGAAGGCCAGAGCAAGCCATAGTTTGCTTTAGTGTTACTTCCCCAAAGACTTAA